>CAKNXH010052603.1:0-36796 GCA_932178445.1 Andricus quercusramuli
AAGGAGCAAACTTTTGCTTTCCTCAAATCATCAGGGCTCAATTCAGGTACAGAGGGCTTTATTTTCGCATGCCAGGACGGTGTAATCTCCACCTTAGCATACCGCGCCCGCATTTTATGTCAAGAAGTTCCCAGTGATAGGTGCAGAGCGTGTCATGCACACGCTGAGTACCTAGAACATATACTATCGGGGTGTCCGACCCACGCAGGAACAACGTATATCTATAGACATAATGCGGCCCTAAGAGTACTTTATTACCACCTTTTTCGCTCTTACGGTGTTGGTCGCGACCCTGCCCTGCCGAACGCTCCAAGGGATATAGAGTCAATTGTCCGAAACGAGAAGTGCCAGATTTTCTGGAACTACGATTTTCGGGCAGCAGTCTCCGTTGCGCACTCGAGGCCTGACATTGTTCTCCAAGACTTCGAGAAACGAACTATATTCGTGATCGAATTCTCGGCTCCATCCGAATACAACATCACTGCAAAGGAGAAAGAAAAAGAGGAGAGATATCAAGACCTTAAAAGAGAGCTGCGTCGACTGTACCCAAAATATTCGGTACGAGTAATTGTTCTTGTGATAGGTGCTCTCGGAGGTGTGAAATTATCGCTGGTTCGTAACCTTAAAGCCATACCCGCGTGCCAAAAATATGCCAAGGCTCTTGCGAGATGGATGCAGAAAGCTGTCATCCTTGGGTCGCTTCGTGTCCTCAAGACACACGAGGGTTTCGCCGGCCTGTCGTTGTGATTTCGTCGTGCCCTGTGACCACCCATCTCACGGATGTGAAACGTGGCCATAGGTGTATTTTACCGCGGTTCTACTGGGGGCCATTGACATTTTTTCCAGATGGCAGTTGCTCTTAGTGGTACCCTGCGGTGGTTGTTTAACTTTTTTTAAATTATATATACATATAGATATATATGCTCTTACGGCATTATCCCAAATACCTCTCCGCTAAACGCTCCTACAGAAATAGAGTCAATTGTCGAAAATGAGAATTGCCGCATATATTGGAACTTCACATTGTCGACAATTGTTTCTGTTGCGCATTCGAGGCCTGATATGGTTCTTCTTGACTTCGAGAAACGAACCATGTTCGTTATCGAATTTTCGGCACCAGCGGACAAAACAGTCACAGCGAAGTAGAAAGAAAAGAAAGAAAGGTATAAAGACCTTATAAGGGAGTTGCGATGGTTATACCCGGAATATTCTGTTAAGCTAATCGTCCTGATCATCGGCGCTCTTGGAGGTGCCAAAGTTTCAGTTGTGAATAGCCTGAAAAGCATCCCTGCGTGTCAACAAAATGCTGAGACACTTGCAGGGAGAATGCAGAAGGCGGTCGTCCTTGGGTCGCTCCGTGTCCTCAGGGTGCACGAGACTTTCGCCGGATCATCGTATCGAATTCGCGCAGACTGTAACCACCCATCTCACGGTCGTGAGACGTGGTTACGGCTGAAATTTTACCCCGATTTCGCTGGGAGCGGGTGCAATTTTTCAGATTAGCACCCGCTCCCGGCGAAATCCTGCGGTTGTCCTTATGACAAACTTTTAACTATATACATATGGGGCATTCTCCGTGAAATCAGCCACCCCCTCACATTTTAATTTGTGAGATAAATGAACTCTATAGGGCTCACAATTTTCGTCGAAGCTTCCACTTTCTAGTGCCGTATGGTACTTTATAATTTTCAAAATGGCGGACCAACATTGGCCGCAACAAGACAAAAACTGCTGAATTTGATCTCTTATTTTTGATCTGATTCTTACAAAAACATAATGGGGTCGCTGATTACGAGTTTTCTATCTGTTTAAAAAATTTCAATATGGCGAATCCAAGATGGCCGCTGAAATGCGTAAAAATCATTTTGTGTCATATAAGTACAAGTTAGGTATGTAATAAAGGGTTTTCGCGGTCGCTGATTACTGATTTAAGCTGCCATACACTTTGTAGTGCTAGTAAAAGTATCCAGAAGATATAGCATTGATTTAAGTGTTTATGTGCCGTCGGAATTAGCGTTACCCAATGTGCACCAGGAGGAGATTACCCAATCGGTCTTGTACATCACTTGGCCATGAAAAAGGCCGTTTTATATATTTGCAGTTTCTTATTTGATTGTTTTTACTTGTCTTTGTACATTGACCATTTTATTCCATCGTTTTCCTTTGAAATATAAGACGATCACACACATTGTCATTTGCTTCTGAATTTCATGCGGTCCTAGAACAAAAATTATTTATCTAACTGACGGAGCTAAGCAACACTTTAAAAATAGATTCCAGATTCCGAATTTGGTTTTTCATAAGGAAGATTTTAATATTGAAGCTGAGTGGCATTATTTTACAACTGCTCATGGTAAGAGTACGTACGATGGCCTTGGTGCAAACGTTATAGGATAACCTTACAAAGCAAGTTTTACTGCAAAGCCTGTACTGAAAAGAATGGAATAAAATGATCAATGTACGAAGACAAGTAAAAAAAATCAGATAAGAAACTGCAAATATATAAACCGGCCCTTTTCAGGGCCAAGTAATGTGCAAGACCGATCGCGCAACCTCCTCGTGGTGCACATTGGATAACGCTAATGCCGACGGCACATAAACACATAAATCAACGCTATATCTTCTGGATACTTTTAGTAGCACTACAAAATGTATGGCAGCTTGAATCAGAAATCAGCGACCCTGAAAACCCTTTATTGCATATGCAACTCGTACTTTTATGACATAAGATGATTTTTACACTTTTCAGCGGCCATTTCGCATTCGCAATCTTGACATTTTTTTAAAACTAATACAAAATTCGTAATCAGCGACCACGAAAACCCTTTATTGCATTCTCAACTTGTACTTTAATGAAATAAAATCATTTTTACACTTTTTAGCAGCCATCTTGGATTCGCCATTTTGGAATTATCAAAAAGTAAGACAAAATTCGTAATCAGTGACCACGAAAACCCTTTATTGCATACCCAACTCGTACTTTTATGACACTTAATGATTTTTACACATTTCGGCAGTCATATTGGATTCGCCATTTTGTAATTATTAAAAATTAATACAAGATTCATAATCAGCGACTACGAAAACCCTTTATTGCATACCCAACTCGTACTTTTATGACATAAAATGATTTTCACACATTTCGGCAGGCATATTGGATTCGCCATCTTGGAATTTTGAAAAAGAATACAAAATTCGTAATCAGCGACCACGAAAACCTTTTATTGCATACCCAACTCGTACTTTTATGACATAAGATGATTTTTACACATTTCGGCAGCCATATTGGATTCGCCATCTTGACATTTTTTAAAAAGAATACAAAATTCGTAATCAGCGACCACGAAAACCCTTCATTCCATACCCAAGTTGGACCTATATGACACAAAATGATTGTTACACATTTCAGCGGCCATCTTGGATTCGCCATATCGAAATTTTCCAAACTGATAGAAAATTCGTTATCAGCGACCCCAAAAACACTTGAAAAGTGAATTGCCAGAGTAAAAATGATGTTTTTGTAAGAATCAGATAAAAAATAAGAGAATAAATTCAAAAGTTATTTTCTTGTGGCGGCCATTGTTGGTCCGCCACTTCGAAAATCATAAATTACCATACGGCACTAAAAAGTAGAAGTTTTCACGAAAATTTTAAGCTCTATAGGGTCCATTTATCTCAAGAATTAAAGTGTGAGGAGGGAGTGGCTGATTTCACGGAGAATGCCCCATATATAGATTAAATACTCTCCATTTTATAATTTTTTGACGCATGTATTTTTTCTTCTAGAATAAGCCTTGAAAAGGACCTGAAATTACAGGTTGAAACATGTCGGCAAAATTGTTTTGTAATAAAAAAATTTTGTAACACCAAAAGAAGCGGAATAGGCCTTAACGAACATTATTTATTTATATTATAAATATATACATAAAAAACGATAAATCTAACTTATAAACTACATATCGCTGATATGTACTACACATAACTGGACACCATCAGGGACAGCACTGGATTGTGGTCCGCGCGCAAGTTGTTGACGTAATTTTCGCGTCACGAGCGAGGTTTTGAGGGGTCACGTGACCACGACACGAAGCCGACAGCAACACGAACGAGTGCGACACGAACGAAGTCCTACTGTGTAATGATTTCTATAAAACCCTATTTCTTCCGGGGTTTTCCCGATTTTTTTTCTATAATCTTAAGGCCATGTGATGAGTGGGTTACGTGACCAGATTCCTACCTTACCGGCACTTTTTTAATTTCTCAACTTATTTTCACATTAAGCGCCACATTGAGTTGAAAATTTGGGATACTAAATAAGAGGCAATAAGAAAGGTGGGTCTCGTCTTCTTCATGATTATTAAAATTTAGGACCAGACCCACCTTTCTTAGTGATTCTTATTTATTATCTTGAATTTTCAACTCGATGGGGCTATCCATGTGAAAATAAGTTAGGAAATAAAAAAAGTGTCGGTAAGGTAGGAATACGGTCACGTGACTCACTCGTCACATGGCCTTAAGAACTGTTAGAGCTATCGAAATTCATTCCACTTATACAATTTACCATGAAGTTCTGAATATTCAAATGCACGAAACATTTTTCCCCAATTTTATTTTATCCATAAATACTGTGCAACAGCAATTTAAAATATGCATTATAATTTTGTTTACATAATATATTATTTCCAATATAAATGAACAAAAATTTTAGAACTTTTTCTGGTTTATAAGTCATCAGTAAATAATGTCGTTAATTTGAAAGTTTAGAACTTCAAGCATCTTCTCGATGACATAGCAAAGTTGATTTTTATCGTAATTCTACATACTAGGAGCTTACATTTGAGATGACCCCGAAGATTATCAGACTATGAAAGAAAAACTTCCAGCTTAGTGGTCTTCTATCCCCTCCACTTCCTTGATTCATGCCTGTCCCCCGAAATGATTTCCTTTTATAATATTTTGAATTTCTGTAGGTAGAAAATTTTTCCCAGAAATCTCAGTATTTTTCTGCACTTGATAGTCTTTCAACTATGGATCCAATGTAAAATCTCACGGTTGTAGCCCTAATAGTTTTTTTTATAAGCGTGCTAAGAACCAGATGGACACCTGAGCCACTTTAACAGGTTTTCGCCTACCAAAAACCTAGTCATCAATTCATTTCCAGAGTTGCCGCGAAGATAATTTTAATAAGGAAATAGAATGAACTGCGACGAATTCTATACGGTGATCCGGCAAAAGTCTCGTGCACCCTGAGGACACGGAGCGACCCAAGGACGACCGCCTTCTGCATTTTGCTCGCAAGTGTCTCAGCCTTTTGTTGACACGCAGGGATGCTTTTCAGGCTATTCACAACTGAAACCTTGGCACCTCCAAGAGCGCCGATAATTAAGACGATTAGCTTAACAGAATGTTCGGGGTATAACCGTCGCAACTCCCTTCTAAGATCTTTATACCTCTCTTTCTTTTCTTTTACCTTGGCTGTGACGTTTTTGTCAGCTGGTGCCGAAAATTCGATAACGAACATGGTTCGTTCCTCGAAGTCAAGGAGAACTGTGTCAGGCCTCGAGTGCACAACAGAAACAATTGTCGAGAATATGAAGTTCCAGTATATGCGGCACTTCTCATTTTCGACAATTGACACTATTTCTCTAGGAGCGTTTAGCGGAGAGGTATTTGGGCTTATGTCGTAAGAGTGACAGAGATGGTAATAAAGCATTCTTAGTGCCGCATTGTGCCTTTGGATGTAGGACGTTTCCGCATGAGTTGGACAACTAGATAGTATGTGTCCTAGATGCTCGGGGTGTGCATGACATGCTCTGCAGCTATCATTGGGAATGTCTTAGCTCAAAATGTTGCGACGGTATGCTAGAGTGGAAATGACACCGTCTCGACATGCCAAAATGAAGCCCTCCGTGCCCGACTTCAATCTGGGTGATTTAAGGAAAGCAAAAGTTAGCTCATACGAAATCGACTGATCTTCCACATTTCTGTGGAAGATGCCGTGCATCCTCTTGTCGAGGAGCTGTTCGCGGAAGTTTTTCTCCTGTGCTTTCTTAATCCGAGCCTTCAGGAGTGAGTATTCAAGATGAATAAGATTTAATGCACTTTGCTCACCCCTGATATTGAAGTCAAGGCTGCGTGTTTCAGCAGCCTCCTCCGCTTGTTTATACAGAAACGCCCCTTTGTCCACTCTTTCGTGTCTCCTGACCGTTTTGAGAAGAGGGTCTTGTCCATTTGCGACTATATGTGCTGTACCCAGAATAATCCTGTCGTGAACACTTTCAAGATTCAGTATTCCGCGACCACCTTGACGGCATGACTTGTAAAGTCGTGGATCAGAAGACTTAAGGTACATGCTTTTGTTCATTTCTATAACCTTTCGGGACCCGATATCGAAGGATCTGAGCTCTTCGTCCATGGAAGTACTCAAAATGAAGTACTACTGGGACGGCAAGCATGTTCGTTGCAGATACGTTGTTCCTCGCTGACAGTTCGGAAGACCATATCCGTCGGATGAGACATTCGTATCTGCATCGGAGAGTATCCTTTATATATGTCACGTCCTGAATGCGGTTCTGTGGCACGCTAAGGTATGTATAGGTCTCTTCAGCGCCAAAGTGTCGTATAGCGCTTCTGACAACGAGTTCAGGATCTTCGGCGATGCCATTAAGTTTTCCTTTCTTCAAATTAAATTTGGCGTATTTCTTTAAGCCGAACTCCATTCCAATCTCTTGAGTGTACTATTTGACCATTTCTAGAGCTAGATGTAGTTTCTCTTTATTTCTAGCATTGATCTTAAGATCATCCATGTAAAATACGTAAGTGACCTTACGCTTTCGGTTTTTAATGTTTGCCGCAGAGGTACCCTTCGGAATGTCGAAGTGCGAAAGATAGTGGCAATAATGTGAGACAAAAGAGGAGATGGCTCTCATGGTGTCGCCCTGAAACACACATCTCTGAAAATTGATACTGTTGGTGATCACACGATGTTTCCCAGATGAGATAGTAAATCTGGTTTTCCAAAGCGGCAATAATATCTCTATGCACCTCACGATGTCTGGATGAACTTTTAAGCTTTCCAATAGACAGATGATAAGTCTATGGGATGTTTAATCGAAAGCTTTCCGGTAATCAATCCAGGCCGTCGATAGAAATTGCTGATAGGATGCTGCGTCTTTACAGTCACATCTATCGATGAGCAGGTTCTCCCGACATCCTACTACGCCTTTCTTTGAGCCGCGTTGTTCATACATCTCTCGCCACACTGGTCCAGTTGTCCGAATAATCCTATCATTTGGGATAGCTGTGAAAATCTTATACAGTGTGTTCAGACAAGTTATTGGTCTGTAATTCTTAGGGACAGGTAAGTTACCCGTCTTGGGCAGGAGCACTGTGCGCCCTTCCACCAACCACTCCGGAATAGGCTCTTCCGACTTTAGATTTAAGGTGAAAATTCTCGCCAGATGCTGGTGGGTTAAAGGAAACTTCTTCCACCAGAAGGTCTTGATACCTCTTAATACGTTTTTCACCTTCTTGGTAGTGATAGGTGGGCATTCCTCCTCAGGTGTTATGAGGGCCTTGCACAGCTTCTTGAAGCTATTTATGCTCTTTGAGCCTTCTTCAAGTGGATGTTGAACTTCGTAGACTTCTGTCCCAAGTGGATGTTGAACTTCGTAGACTTCTGTCCAAAAAGCTTTGACCTTCTCTGGTTTGGGCAGATGGTCGACAGTAACTGGAGGGCCTTGGAAGAGAGCTCTGGGTGTTTCTTGCACAATAGAGTATGCAGTCGCGCCATGTAACCTTTTCGTTCAGGGGCCATACTGGAATCATAGCTCTCCAGCAGGTCGTCCCTGAGTCGATCCGTTCACTCAAAAGTAATAAAATTCTGCCGGTAAATCGCATTGACTTTGTCTTGATTGGCTCCCCGAACTCTAGGGTAGTCAGCATTGTTGTCCGACCCATTGTCGGGAGCCCTGCGCGTTCGATTGTTTTGAACCGCATTTACTACAACTATGTTTGGTGTTGTCATTGTTGTTCCCACGAGCAGCGAGGGGAAGGGCTTGTCCATCCTTGCAGATCCCCGCATGCAAGGATAAGGTTGTATACTCCGAGAGGTCCGGCTTTCGGCACGGTTGTTATGCCTTCGCTTAGGGGTTATTCCTTTGGGACCATCCCTGGACAATTATCTGCGACTGCTTATTAATTATTGTAAACATATTCAGCAGAAACCCTTGGTACAGGGACCCTGTTTTAATTAAAGCAACAGTCGTTTTACGATGAAGGGTTTGCACAAACTTCGAATATACCATTGACTAAAAAATAGATTTACGAAGATAAATTTCATGTATTACTTTTTTGATTCAGACCATTGTTAACATAAAAAATGAACAAGTACGTTCGAAAACAAGGAAAAACTAACTTGTGCTTATTTGGATGGAAATATGTATTTAATGGCTAGCAGATAGTAAAAGGAAAAATTATAATGACTTTTTTTTTGAAATATTAATTTTAAGAGAATATTTGAAAAGATTGCAAAACATTTCGTAACATTTCTAAAATTATCAAAGAAGAGTCTAAAAGACTTTGAGAGAATTCTTTTCATTTTGCAAAATTGGGAAAAAGTGTACGAAAAATTGCAAAATTTTTTAAGTATTAGAAGGTTTAAAAAATTTGAAAGGATTAAAAACAGAAATTTCTTAAGATTAATGGAAAATTTTTTATGATTTTTTTATTTTGAAAAATGAACTTTAAGCGAAAATTGAAAAAGATTTCAAAATATTTCCTTAAATATCGAAAAAGAGTAGGATTCTAAAATACTTATTTTTTCAAAGATTTCAAATCAAAACTGTAGAAGCTTGAAAAGAATTCTGAAAGGCTTGAATTGGATAAACATATTTTCTTAAAATACTCAGGAAAATTTTGAAGCTTCTAAGGCAGCTTTTTTAAATTTTGAATGATTTTTCAACATTTTAAGAAAAATTAAAGTCAGCTTAAAATGTTCTTAGGAATTTAAGACGTTTGGAATAGATTTAAAATATTTAAAAATTTGGAAGCATTTCCGAAAATTTATCAAATATTTTGTATTTCTTCGGAGCTTCTCAAAGTCCGAAATATCTTCAAAAATGACTCGATTTTTTTCTAATATTTTGTAAAATCCTGTAAAAATAAAAGGTTTTTCTTCAAATCTTCTAGATTCTTTTTTGACACATCTGAAATATTCAAAATCTTTTCTCAAGAATCTTATAAACTCGTTTTACATTATTCAATATTTATGTCAATATGAAGAAATTCATATTCAATTGTAATTGTAATTAAATAATAATTATTCATAAATTCGCCAATTTATAAATATATTATGTAATAATATTAATTAATAAATTACTGTATTATTGTCTCATTGTTGAATAATAATATTCAGTTATCTTTCAAACATGCGTACAATATAATTTGATATTAGTGAGAAAATGCTAAATTACTATAAAGTAGCTTTTATTCAGATTTCAAAATCAGAAACTCAGAGTTTAGAATTATATTGCTTCCACAACCCATTCGTTTCTGACTGCCTGAAAAGCAGACACCGTTTACCTGGGATGGGAACTCTTTATCCCTGCAGTAAATATTTTCTGATCTTGAGGGGAGTTAAACCTAACGATTCCTTTTTCGTCGGTTCAGGTTTTAAAACCCAAAGTGATCAGCAGCTTTTACTCTTAGTTCCTGTTAAATATTCCCATGATGCACTGTCTGACACTAAAATTATTTAAAATTTAAGCAACGCAAGAAGAAAATGTTAATCCCGAGTTATGTTTTCAACAAAAAAATAAGTCTAGTACCCCTACAGGGGAGACCACCGTAGAAAACGCACCAGAAATAAAATCCCAGTGCTGCATGAAAAAAAATTCATGTATTGAAACATACATTTATTGTTCGGAAAATGAATTTTTTTGTCCTACAATTGTTTTATGCAATTTTGTCGAAAAACTACCAGTTTTTACGTTATGAGTCAAAAACTAAGTGCGCGAGTACATTTCGTGCAATACGCCTAAACATCACCACACTCCTAGAGCTGATAACGCATGGTCCATGGTCTACTACCCGTCTATGGGATATTTTTGAGACTAAGGGTAGTTATAGACTGTAAAACTTCATTCTATTTACAACAGTTCGTGTCTATGTTCTGACAGCTCTGTTATTTGCCATAAATGCTAATGATAAAGGCGGATTATATAGAATATAGACATCATAATAAACTGGTGCGTAAACATTCAATCAACATTTAAAATTAAGTAAACTTAAAGGCCAACGCCATAAAACAAGATTTTAGCACACCAAAGATTAAATTATAAGTATAGCTTTGTCCTAATTCAGAACAACTACCTGAAAGGTAGAAATTCGTGAGCGGATCATAAAGCCCTCATTGTAGACTAAAGTGGTCTCAGAATGCATTGGAAATTTTTTTTCTCGAATTTGCATGCATATCGCGCTAAATTTTTTTGACCCCCCCCCCCCCCCCCCTCCAATGCGTTTAAAAAAATATATATTTAGAGATTCCGCAAGCTCCATGAAGTTTAACACGTATTTCCCGTAAGAAAAAAAGACATTTTTGTAAATTTTATTTATAATCGTCAATATTAGGTGAATCGAGTTGAAACTCAACATTCCTTCTAAAAATTAGCTATATAATAGAATACAAATGAAAACTTTTTTTCTAAATATCACCCCCATACGTCTGTTTTATGAGGACTCAAAAACCCCCAAAAGTGAAAAATTGAGTTTCACGAGTTTCTGGAGCTAATTATAATTGTTTTGCGGTTTTTAAAAACACAAAATGTTTTTAATACATAAAATACTACTTTAAACTGATAACTAAAAGTTTACATGAATTGTTTGAACAATTCATTATTATTTTCAACAATTTTCTCTTAGAATAGATTTAAAAATTGTCGCGGTTTTTTCGAATTTTTCCATTTTTTCAACTTTTCAATTAGAGCGAGGCAATAATCAATTGAATTTAACAGAATTCATTTTTTAAATAAATTATTATTTTTAATAATTATATTCTCTCAGAATAATGCTAGAAAATTGGAGTTTTTTCTCAAATTTTCCAATTTTTTATCGAATTTTCAATTAGAATGAGGAACTAATTAATTCAAATCAACAAACATAATTGTTTAAAGAATTGATCATTATTTTTCATAATACTCTCTTTCAATAATGCTTTTTTCTTAAATGTTTTACTTTGCTTTGTCTTTTTAGTTATGAACATATAATACATAAACAATAGAGAGAATAATTTCTAAAACAACCTCTTTCTTTTTTGTGATTATATTTGTCTAAAATAAAATAGATATTTGAAATATTCTTCAAATTTTCTATATAAATCATATTAAATATGAATTTTCCTTGAGAGCCTTTTGTTGAAATCAATATTAATATTTATTATTTGTGGACGGCCGCATGAAAAAGGCCCTTGTGCGCGGTTCTAGGTGCAAAATGATTATTTTCGGATTTAAGTGGGAAATTATATTAACCCTAGACGGATCCCATGGTATTTTTTACCTTCGGCTTTAACGAACACATTCTCATCACGTATCTCGTGCTTCACACTCAATTTTGTACAAAATCTGACCTTTATGTACCTCGGCCTGGAATTGCTTATTCAGATATTGCAAAATAAACTACAAGTTTTATTTAGCATGATCAATTTAATATTTGTTTCTTATTTTGCATTAAATTTTATTCTCAGCTACCCTGAAAAATGTATCATTTCAATAAATCCATTGTCTTGTTTTTATGATTGAAAAAAAGTGCGCATAAAATAAGAAAAAAAAAAACAATTTTGTTATTAAACATTTTATTGCAACTTGTGTCGTTTTTCCAAAAATTACATTTTTTTATTGTCAATTTTATTTTTCACGATTATAACAAAAACGACGCTTCCTATCAAAAAGTGTTTGGTAAGAAATTTGTAGATATTTTTTGAATATACAATTTTTGTCAATTCATCTTTTTTCGTATCTTTTATAGTTTGACCACAAAATGGAATTTCTAATTTTTCGTTATTTTTAGTTTTTCTGGAATTTCGTAAATGCTATAACTCCGGTATTTTTTCTTACTTATCAAAAAAAAGTCATAAGGATAAATTGTTGGTATTTTTAAGTACTACTGATAACTGTACATAGAACTTTTAAATCTTAAAAAAAAAGTGTTCTCAGACAATTTTTAAATGCGCTCTTTTTTTGAATTTTAATACAAAATGGCTGGCTAATGAATTTGACCTTCAATTTAGGACACTTGAAGAGTATACCAAACCCAAATCTACTATGTCAATTCTTTCGAAAGTTGCCGTGCCAACAAACTAAAAATCTACAGACAGACTGACAGACAGACTTATTCATAAAAACCTATTTTTCGAATTCAAGGGGTCTCAAAACGTGGACATCCGGCCCCCTCGCCGCGCCCCCCCCCCTCAAATTTTACACAAATCTAATACCTTCTCTGATGAGAATGTAAAAGGTTATCGAAAAGATATTCTTAGTTAATTCTTTCAACAAATTTCCCTATTCGTTGACAAATAGCCGAACCCTGAATTTGTTCATGCAAATTCTTTAAATAAGTAATAAATACATTCTTTGTTGATTCCGTAATAATCGTTGAAAAATAGCCAAAATCTGAATTTGTTTATGGAAATTGTTCAAATAATTAATAATTATTGTTTTGTGAAGTAAGTATTATAGGAAATAGTTATTAGAAAAACTTTCTGTATCGATTTCGTAAACAAATTGAGCCTATTTGTTGAAAAATGGCCAAACTTTTAATTTGTTTATCATTCATTATCATTCATTAAAAAATAGTTAAACTCTTAATTTTTTAATTGAAACTATTTAAATAATTAATATTTTTTTTGTAAATTTACAGAAGTATCATAAACAAGATGCACCGAAAAGACACTCTTCGTTGACTCCGTAAACAAATTGTACCTATTCCTTGAAAAATAGCTAAACTCTGAATATGTTTATAAAAGTAATTAATATTTATTATATATTTGCAAAGTATCGTAGAAAAGATTTATTGGAAATACATTCTTTCTTGATGCCCTAACCTAATTGATCCTATTCATTGAAAAGAGTCCAGCCTCCTAATTTGTTTATGAAAATTGTTTAAATAATTAATCATTCTTGGAAATTTACAAAGCCTCATGCAAGCCAGTCATCGGAAAGATATTCTTAATTAATTCCGTGAAAAAATTTAGCATGTTCGTTGAAAATTAGCCAAAAGTGTATTCGCCGAAAAATAGCAAAAAGTCTATTCTTTGAAAAATGGCCAAGCTCTGAAGTTTTGTTTGAAAATTGTTCAAGTAATTAATCATTCATGGGAATTTACCAAGCATCATAGAAAAAAGTAATCGGAAAGATATTTTTAGGTGACTCCGTTTTCTTTAAAGATAAATAAGCCAAGGATGAACACATTTTTTAAATTTTCTAACCTTCAAATTCCAAAAATAATTCAAGTTTTCTTACAAAATTAGCACAGGATGAATTCATATTTTCAGTTGTTTAAGATTGCAGTAATTGTTACAACTAGAAGGATGTTATATTATTTGAAAATGTAAATGAAATTAAAAGAAATTTCGAAATGTTCATCATTTCTGTTGTTTTTTATTCTAATAAAAAAATTATTTCCGAGAAAAAGGTGAGGCTACATAATTTTAAAAAGAAACATTAAGAAAGGAGCCAACATATTAATTAAATTTGTGCATTTTTCTTTAGAAATAATTAGCCCAGAATGAAATCATATTTTCAATTATTGATTAAGATTTCAAAAATATTTTATTTTGAAAGAAGTCATATTCATCAAAAATGTAACTAAAATAAAAATAAAATTAATTTCTAAATATTCAAAATTTTCCATTATTTATCATCATAATAAAAAAACAACCTCTAGTTCAAATTGTAAACTTTTTTTTAATCTGCTTGAAAGCTATTTAAATTTTGAAAAGTTAGTCAAAGTAGGCGACAAGCGCCTACATGGAAGGATTTCGTAGCCTATTGAGATGTTAATGTAAGTGTTATCAGAATCTTAAAACAAAATATTTTTTAATTTTGTAGAAAAAATTAGTTGGAAAAAAATTATATAAACAAATGTTATGAAAAAAATTATGTAAGCAAATTCTATGAAAAAAAATATGTTAACAAATGTTATGCGCTTATGCCCTTTCACTGTGCCAAATGTTGGCGCTTATTTGGAATTTCAAACATTGGCGCTTATGCCTTTTTGTACGGTAAGTCGCGAAGTGAACGTATTTTGTATACGTTGTGAGTTCTTTAATAAATTATAACAATGACATAATTTGTTTAAATAATTTTAAAATTGTATGTATATTATATTATATTTAAACAAAAAAAAATGTTTAAATAATTTAAATTCATGCAAACTATGCGAGTTTGCACTTTAAAAAGTCAGCTGGTTTTGTAAAAAGGCCGAAATTGTATTATACTTATGAATACATTAAGAAAGGTTTCATGAGTAATTAACACTGTTTAAATAAAAAATGAGCCCGTTTATTGTACCTTCAGTCACTGACTAAAAATACCTAGAAAAAGCCACATTCACAAATTTGAACACTTTTAAAACAATTGAGGGCAAAATGCCGTAATTCAACAATTTCAACATAGAAAATGAAACGAGCGTGATAAGAGTAGGTAAGTGGGTAGAACGGTACTGAGGCTCCCTCGACCGACCTATCTACACTTACAGTGGACGTTCAGGTGGACAAAAAAAGAGACCAAAGGTGGTGCATGGGCTCAAAGTCACCCGCGACCGCGGAAATAAGAACATCTCATTGAAATCCCGAACAAAACATTTGCAAGTATTCTTAGGAAACGAATTTGTACTTAAACATATTGAAATCGGTCGAAGATTTTGTGAGATAAAATGTTCCTCCTGCTTTTTTTGGCTAAATATACAGTGGAACAAAAATGTATTATTTAAATAATTGTAAAATTATTTAAACAAATGATTTAATTGTTAACATTGATTAAAATACTAATAACGCCTGGAAAATACGTACATTTCGCGAATTACCTGAAAAAAGACTTAAACAAATTAAAATTGTTTGAACAATTAAAAATTAGTTTAAAATAACTGGGTAATTTTACGTTGCGGATTAATGATTATTTATAAAAAAAACTTTCAAAATACGTTAATAAACCGCAGTATTACGTAATATTCAAATTTGTCATTTATGGGGTTTTTTTGGGGGCCCATAAGAGTGGCTTAATGTCATCTACCATCAATGTTTATGATTGATTCTTATTCTCTGACGAATTCTGAACAATATACTGAAGTACGGAATTATTTTTAATATACTATCGCGTTTAAATATCAGATTTACAAAAAACTGACTCAAATTTGGAGGAGTTTTTTTAGCATTCAAAGAAAAGTGGGAGGTGAGAACAGAGAAATTCTAAAAAAAAATCCACCTAGTATAAATAAAAACCACCCTAGTGTACACATTTCTTCTGACATTTGTTTATTATTTATGTTCTTCGTATTGAATAAATTTGCAATGCGATGAAAGCGAAGACGAATTCGGTCTTGCGTGAAACAGGCGTACATTAGTTATATATACATTTTTTATTATCTTCGTATATTCATATCAATTACATTAAGTAAATTCAATGTGGACTGTGCTTATAAAGAATTACTCTGAATAAATTTTTAGAGAGTTCCGTCCTTTACTTCTTAATTTTTCATAAAGCGTCACGACCTGCCTTAATGAACAATCAAGTTTTCGTTTTATTCACTTTTCTTCAAACACGATTGAAGAAGTTTTAAAACGATGAAATACAGTTCACATTAAATGGGAAAATAACTTAATTAATAGGGTCATCCACTAATTTATTTTTTTTATTTTTGCATATTGAAGTATATGCTCTAAAATCATTAATAATACCAGCATTGTGTAAAAAAAAAGTTTTTTCGAATTTATATTTGATAAAGAAAAATTTGTACATATTTAAAATTCCTATTTCTGTCGCGCCAATTCCGCCATCTTGCTGTGACGTGGCTAGCCGCCAAAAGCTTATAAATAAGCCGGGCGATTCATGTTTTTTTTTCATAAAAATGCAAAAAAATCAGCGCTACCATTGGTGTTTTGTGCCTTAATGCAAGAACACGTCTGTCAAAAATTCAGGAAAATCATTTATATTTATACCCAAATGTGAGTAACGAACAAAATGGTACAAAGTTGTTCGGCGTGACATGTGCCCTACCACATTTTTAACGTCAACAGTATATTGTTGCGAAGATCATTTTAACGTAATTAAATATTTTCATTTAAAATAGAAAACTATAAAATAGGCTTTTTTATAACATAAAAAACCCGTACTTGACTGATATTCAAGAGTATTGTATATATATGGGACGCCGGGACGTATGTGCACATTAACCTTAAAATCAAATTATTTATTTGCGCAACAAGTATTATAAAATTAGTTATTTTTTAACTTTGGAATCATGCTGCAATTTTTTAAAAAGAGTGTCCACTAAAGAGAGAATATGTATTCAATTCTTATATTTCATCAAGTGCAAAATCAAAGTATTGAATTTGGAGGTTAAACCTCACTTTATGTCAACGTCGTCAATATCCCTAGAGTCGATTATTTCCTTTCCTTTTTATTTCTTTTATTCAAACTAAAATAAGTACGATATTTTAATCTTGATCAAATAACTAACTTTAAATTCGAGTTTACAATACACCGGTTTGAATCCTTATACTTTTTCGCTTTCACTCCTCGGGTGTCAGCAACATTGAAACTGGAGCACTTCGCAAAGAAATCGCTAATCATAAGTGTTCTGGCAAATTATCCGAACTGGCTTTAACGTATCCAGGCATATTGATACTTCATGGAAATAAACCTTTTTTGCCAAAAAACGTTGATAATTAATTACTTCAATTGTTTTTATCAACCTGACCATGTATTTTCTTCGGGTTTGACGGCGCGTGACGTCACACCACGTGTTTCGAGCCGTGAGGGCGCCAAATGTTTTCTTTTATAAATCGACATTCACGGTGGATATTTTATTTATTTTTAATAAATTATTATAAATAATTAAATAAACGAAATTAAGCTTTACTTTCACATTTCAATTCTTTGGGAGTCAAAGTTTATAAAAAACTCAACTATAAGGCAAACAAAATTTTTGTGGATGACCCTAGTCTGCAATTAATGAAAATAACAAATATACCCTTACATTTGAAGCATTAGATGTAACATTCTTCGATGTAATATATTCTTGCTGCTGCCGCATCTTGAGTACGCTAATTCAATTTAAACGTGAACGCCTCCCACGCGCAAGCTGCTTCCCCCACTCCGCCTTCACTCAATGAGTCGCATGTTATCCGTAAATTAGCCGCAATTGCAAACGCTCAATTCACAAGTGAAAGTTCGGATAATTTTATTGCAATTAGTTGAAGTTTTCATCTAAATTCTATAAAAATTTTATCGCTCTACCTTGAAAATAACACCTGCAGTAATTGTTATAGAAAAAAATTATCTCTTCTCCTAATTATCGTGTAGCAATTTACTTTTGTGTTTATTTATTCAGAACTGATAACTGTACATATACTGGAACCGTGAGTTTGTAAGATAAAAATCAACAAAGTTATTCTATTTGTTCATAATGAAAAAACGCCTTTTCCTACTTTCAGCCTTTTTTGACCATCTTCATTCCGAAAAAGATATCTGAGTACTGTTTTGGATACTGAAAATGCTTGGGATTACAATTCTAGATTTTCATTGCTTTTTAACATTTTTTTGTTTTTCAAAAGTACAGCACCTGAAAAAACAGACAAATAATTTTAAAAAAAAACATGGTTTCGCAAAGTTTGAACGGCGTGCAGTTAGTTTCGTTTGCGAATTTGCTGTTGAAAACATACTGGCCTCCTTCACAGGCATCACTTCACAAATATCCACATCGCTTCCATTCTCAACTTTAGTCCTTCAGAAGTCGTTCGCTGACTGGCCATTGCGTTAAAGACTGAAATATTAAGTTGAGTGTGTTCTTAAAGTGTGCTATTTATATAAATTGTAATTGAGAACCGGAAGTTGAATTTTAAAGAATGCTTGTAAAATGAATATTTAGTACGTGAACCGGAAGTAGAAGGCGGAGAGGGAGTTCGTGACGGAGCGATCAAGGGAAGATATATACGAAATGAGCGGTCTGTAAAGTTTGATTATTGTCATTAAAACTACCCTTAACTGTTAAAGCGGTGTATTTATTGTGTCTTGAGTATGCAAAAATTAGAGTGATAACATTTCAGAAGTGGGATGGACTAAAACTCACGAGTCACGAGTGATAAACAGATTTTGTGTGGTGCGGGGTGGCGCACTTTGTAAAGGACGAGAACGGTCGTGCGTGCGGTGAATTTCCGACGCATATCGGAAGAG
The DNA here is from genome assembly GCA_932178445.1 of Andricus quercusramuli. Taxonomy (NCBI): domain Eukaryota; kingdom Metazoa; phylum Arthropoda; class Insecta; order Hymenoptera; family Cynipidae; genus Andricus; species Andricus quercusramuli. Next base: position 18,447 of record CAKNXH010052603.1, read on the forward strand.
GTCTTCGACTGGATTTTATGAGAATTTTTGGGTTTGCAGTGTTTTGGAAGCATTGAGCTTCATGTTTAAGTGCATGTGTGTTTGATCGGTTGATCAAGCCTAAAATCGATCAAGTTGGGAATCCAGCTTTTCCATTTCCTTGTTCAGAGATGTTGGTGTGAGTTCGGCTCAACTCGGATTGGGAATGGGAACACAGCGGAATGAACAGATGGAACGAGTGAAAAGGAACCATAATTGTCAGCGTTAAGCGAGGTAACATAAAATGTAAGTGTTTGTATTTGCCAAGTGCAAAATTAATCATGAGCGACCAGCCTGTAATTTTGAACGATGTATTCGAAGCATTCGTTCAACAACGGCCACACTTGGGTGTAACACGTGGCAGATTGGAGGACAGTTCGATGTATAGTGCGGACAATTGTTTTCGCAGTAACGGAAACCGTCGTGTGGATGATTGGCGCGGTGACGTATCGAACGACCCGCCATATGATCGTGACAGATTCCAGACAAGTCGATCGTCATTATTAACTGAAGCGCCTGTTGGTGCTAACTTATTACGTACTTATTACCTAACTTATTATGAGCGGGTTTCGGTGGAAATCAAAATACACTGCCGCGCGTAAATCCAAATAATCGATCCGTCGCGAATCAGCTCGGAATTTGGCGACATGATATTCGTAGAGTCCCTGGCGTGATTGAAGAAGGAAATGCGAATGCATTTTTCGAAGAAAGACGTTTACTGACCGATAGAGCTGGTATTCAGAGAACCGCGTATGAACGTGAACGAATAGTTACGACTCATTGTAACTTCTGAAATTACGATAATCAAAGAAATTTTGAGAATTACGGAATCCGAGAAAATCGCGAAAGTCACGAACATTACGATAATCAAGGTCATTTCGAAAATCAACGGCAGTTTGGGAATCAATGAAATTTCGAACACCAAGCAAATTAAGGAAATTTCGATCGGCACGGAATTGATTGTGAGTCACATTATTCGAGGGACAATAGGTACGGTTATCGTGATACCAATCGTGAACCAACTTATGATGACATTCGAAGCGGAGGTGCTGTCAACCCTGGAGGAACTTCTCAAGGTGGATTCGGAGCAGAAGCTCTTGGTGTGATGTGGCATACAATTTTTCAGAAAAATCGTCGACGTGATGAAGCGTTTGAACGCGGAATAGGAAGATTGGGATCGCGCGAGTTTACTCCAGAAGCGAGCTCTGGAAAGACGAATACACGTGAGGATTCTTTCCACATTATGCCGGATTTGACTGAAGCTATTGAAGTCTTCGATTGAGAAAAAGGGGGCACAAGAGCACGAGAGTGGATCGATAACGTCAATCGAATGGCGAAGTTACACAAATGGCCGGAGAGTTTCATGTTGGAGACGGTTCGGGCTCATCTTTGAGGAGCAGCTTTGGACTGGTTTAGAATGCGGTCGAAGGAGATTCAGGATTGGAAAGGATTCCAAACAGCATTTGAGAAAATGTTTATCAGAGCGGAAGGACTTTCGACGAAGTGGCGAAGAATGACAGAAAAAGTTCAAAATAAAAATGAATCAATAATTACCTATTGTATGAAGAAGGCACGGTTGTGTCACGAAATAGGATTCGGTGTTAAAGATACTAAGGAAAAACTGCTAATTGGACTCTGGTCAAGAGACTTAGCATCGATTTTAGCAACGAAAAATCATAAAGATTTGGAGGAATTAATCCACGATATCCAAGAACAGGAACAATTAAGTCTACAAAGGAGAGAAAGAATTCGAAATTCCGGTGACACAAGAAGGACCAGAACAACGGAAACAGCAAACTCTGAACGAAAAGAGCAGACGGAATAAAAAGAAAAAGGTGAGACCTCAAATGTGGACCAGAAATCAACATCTCTGCCAAACCCTGATCGACGACCACCAGTCCGTAATGACCCTGGCTAACCTAAGTGTTATAACTGTGAAAAATATGGACATTATTCCTGAAATTGCCCGGAACCATTAAAGGAATTAAGATTTCGCATCTGTCAACAGACTGGGCATACTCAGAGGCATTGTCCAAAGGCTTCGATAAAGGCAACCAGCTAAGGAATTCATCAGGTCGACGGTCAAGTGAACAATTCAATAATGAAGTACATTAAAGCGGTAGAGATAGACGGAATTCCATGGAATGCACTCATTGATGCTGGTAGTTCAGAGTGCAGGATACAGGCCACAGCGGCGTTAACTGGAGGATACGAGATAATTCGAGAACCAATGGAACTGAAAATTTTCGGACCAGCTGATTCTCGGGTCACGTCCCCAGGATTTATAAAAGTTCAAGTGTCGGTGGATGGAGTAAGAGCTGAAGAGGTACTTGTGCGCGTAGTACCAGACGATTCTCAAGCTCTTCCACTTTTAATAGGACGGAGGTACACGGAGCTTCCTTATGTGGTGTATACAAAGAGAGGGAACGAACTCAGCTTCAAGGAACGTGAAGACAATCCATTCAGTGAGACACCCGCTGCAATGAGTCGCGGTTCGTAGTTGACTATCGTCAACAATGACGTAATACCACCTCACTCAATGAACCTTATTTCCACAATAAGCTCAAGCAAAGAATTTCTTCTGCACATTTTAAATTTAGGATCTATTGAAAAGAAACCAACGAGTAAGTCGGAGCGTTACGAAATTTGTAATCCGCAGGAAATCAAGAAACCACAAGATAGACCAGCCGTGAAGGTTTCCGAAATTCATATAGGAAACAAGTGCCCCAAGGAAGATGTTTAGGATTTGGTATCTGTTCTAAATGATTATCTGGTAACAGTCAGCCGCAATTTGTTTGACTTGGGATGCACGGATTTAATCACATTTTTTTTATTTCAAAAAATAGCTTTTTTATAGCATTACAATCATCACAAAGAAATATCGCATGCCAGCTAAATGTAAGCTTAGATGCACGTTAGACCTACAGTATTCGTTCTCGGACGCTGCGTAAGTTGAATGTGGCATCCTCGACCGTAAAAGTCTCAATTTAACCAAGAAATTATTTCTTTCCTACTTTTTCTTCTACATTCTTCTTAAAGTACATGAAAAGAGCTTTTCAAAGCACTATAATAAAGATCAAATCGGATTATCCTAAAAGAAGTTACGCTATCAACGTGGATGTTAAAAAGCACATGAAAAAGTGAAAACTTCAGGCCTTTGTATATTGACAACCAGTTGATGAATGGACCTATGGTTTGGTGAATTAATATAGATCCAATAGAACCTAAAGTAGATAATCATTATTTAAAAGCACAAGTATAGTGTAATAATTAATTCTATTTTTAATTTTTGAGTATGTATAGCCTCAACTATTAATTAAATTGGACGAATTATCTTACGTGGGTCACTATTTTAAGTGAACAATTATGAATACTATAACGGGTTCATGGCCACACCCGCCGTTATTTTACTTTTGCCCAGCTTGACTTAATCCACTGACTAGATACTGTCGACGAGCATGCAAGAGTTGATAGTGAGCAAAGCTTGACTCCGGGCCAGATTCGCACCCAGGCCACTGGTATTTCTACACCAGCACACTGTCCACTGCGCCACGGAGCTTAATAGTAACCAGGCCCACTGAACTTGTAGACGCTCGAATTTCTCGCACTATCGACTCTTTGCTTCCCTTACGACGCACAGTGAGTTTTTTTACAATTTTTTTTTTCAAAATTCTGCTGACTGGTCAATTTTTGACCGATTCTTATAAATTTTTTCTAAAAATACTTGTAACGAATTATAATTTCATGTAGGACTGCTACTTTTTTAGTTTTCTGCAACAAACTAACCTAGAAAAATATGAACCTGCCAAGGTAGGGTTTCAGGTTTGTGGGTTTGCTGCTTGTGGATTTGTGGATTTACGGGTTAGGAAGTTTGAGGTTTGTGGGTTTTAAGTTTATGGATTTGTGAGTTTGAGGATTGTAGGTTTATGAGCTTGAGGGATTTATGTTTGTGTATTTGAGGTTTGTGCGTTTGAGGTTTGTGGATTTACGGGTTTGGAGGCTTGTGGGTTTTAGGTTTGTGGGTTTGAGGTTTGTGGGTTTAAGGTATATTTTTTGTGGGTTCAAGGTTTGAGGTTTGTGCGTTTGAGATTTGTGGGTTTACGGGTTTGGGGGTTTGAGGATCGTGGGTTTGAAGTTCGTGAGTTTGAGCTTTGTGTGTAAAGATATTATCGATTTCATGGTTTTAAAAGTTTCGAAATTTCATGATTCAGCTACCTTGGCAAGTTCATATTTTTTTAGGTTAGTCTGTTGCAGAAAACTAAAAAAGTAGCAGCCCTACATGAAATTATAATTCGCTACGAGTATTTAAAAAAAAAATTCATTAGAATCGGTCAAAAATTGAGCAGTCAGCAGAATTTTGAAAAAAAAATTGTAAAAAAACTCACTGTGCGACGGGACGCCGCGTCGTCTGTCGTTACTCGTGGAAAAAAGGTTTGATTGTCATTTTGGGCCTTAGAGATCTTTTTCTATTCACATTCATGTTCCCAACTTTATTGACTACCTAAAATAAGCATTCCTTTATTGTTTGAACATAAAAATCAATTTTAGTACAATAACATGTTGCTCATTATTCAGGAAAGTGCATGTGCAATCCTAACCTTAAAGTTAAATTTTCAAATTCAATGAAAATAAAGGCTTTTTGTGATAAAAATATTTTTTATTTTATTTGCGAAAGACATACATGTATTTCTATATCTTCAGGTGTCAATAATAAAAAATGTAAATTTTATTATTTATCACTATACCTGCGAGCGAAAAGTCGTTTGTCACACTGTGACACGTGACCCATGGCCCATGAAATTCTACCCTTAAATCTCAAACTTAATTTTCTCGGAACTTAATGATTTTTCTTCATCATTTTATCTCATCACTGTTTCAATTCTACTCGGACCTCGAAGCTTCTGTTCATTCAAAATTTTTGTGGTATCGATTAAGCAATACGGCAGCTGGGGAGCAGATTTTTTTTTCTAAATTGCGATTTCAATTTTACACAATGATTTTCCGCTCACCTACACAATTACTATTTTGTCAGTTACCTCCTTTTATCTTTCCACCAAATATAGAATTTATGAATTGATTCTAGATAAATAATGAGAGAGTTAAACCATCGCCAGGCACGTTGAGTCTCAATCAACTTCAACCTAAACTTCTTACTCAATGCCAGTTCTTTGCAGGATTTAATTCTCTTATGTTGCCCGAATATATTAAGTGAAAAATGAAAAAAACTCGATCGAGCCCTTTTTTTGAAAATTCAAATTTTGATTTTTCAAGATTTTGTTTTTTGTGATACGAAATTTTAATTATGGGGCATAATTTCTGAAGTGTACCCACCTCAAAAATTAAAGTTGTCCGATCGGGCTAAAAATTGGCCTAATTGTAGTCCTATTAGATAGTACTCCTCACACCAAAAATTAATTTATTTTGATGATTATTTATTAAAGTGGAGGGGGTCAATTTACGGGGTTTTCAAGCAAAACCTTACTTTCAAAAAAAAAAGGTGCCGAAATTTGAAAAAAAGTCAAATTTATTTTTGATTTTCAAAAATTCGGGTCAAATTTTGACTTTTTTTGAAAATAATTATCATCTCCAGAAAGTTTGTGAAAAAATCTATCGAAAATATTCGAGGTGAAATTTTGTTTCATTCAACAGGACAAAAGTTACAAACGTTTGAAAGTAAGGCTTTGCTTGAAAACCCCATAAATTGTACCCCCTCCACTTTGATAAATAATCATCACCATAAATTAATTTTTGGTGTGAGAAGTACTATCTAATAGGACTACAATTAGGCCAATTTTTAGCCCGATCGAACAACTTTCATTTTTGAGGAGGGTACACTTCAGAAATTATGCCCCTTATGTGTACGCTATAATACATAAAATATGTAGTAAAAAAGTTCCTATAAACTTTCGTGTGAAACGAAAACTGGGTCTTATATAGAGGTTTTTGTAGTGCAAATAGAGGTTTTTTCAGCTAAGAAGGGAACAAATCGATCGAGCCCTCTTTTTGAAAATTCAAATTTTGATTTTTCGAGATGTTTTTTTTTGTGATAAAATTTTTTAGTATTATGTACGCTTTTTTACATAAAATAATTAGTAAAAAAGTTCTCATAAAATTTAGTGTTGTCAAACAAAAACTGAGTCTTCTATAGAGGTTTTCGTATGGTAAATAGAGTTGCAAAAACCTCTATAAAAGATCCAGTTTTTTTTACACAAAAGTTTATAGGAAAATGTTCACTGTATATTTTATGTTCAAAAGCGTACATAAAATTAAAACTCTTTATCACAAAAACAAGATTTTGAAAAATCAAAATTTTATCTTTCAAAAAAAGGCTCCATTGATTTTTTTCATTCATCACTTAAAATATTCAGGCATCATCAAAGAATTAAGTCCTGCAAAGAATTTGTGTTGAGTAAGAAGTTTGGATATGTCTAAAAATTTCGAAGCGTCCACTTTATTCTAAAGCTCTATAAACTAAAAAAAAGTTGTATTTTTTTATTATCGTTTTTTAAACATTCATTTTAAAAAACTTGTTCATGATGTTATGAGTTAAAATGTTACAATTGTTTTGTCTGATTGGAGCGGTTATAAATTAATACGTTCTATACAAGAATTACAAATATTAGCTTGGTTTTGAATTCCCTCACTGTTATACTCATACATTTGACAAATTTACATCAATAGACACTTTTTGAATCGAAACTTCCCTGAAGTTCATTTGATTGAGATATTAGCAAATTAATTTAAACGCGCACATGCACAGTGACGTGGGTCAGGAACCACGAAAAGTGACCAAGATTAGATTTTTTGATGAATTTTTTTGAAACTTGGATTAGGGAGTTTTTTGGGGTCGCTGTTTTTAAATTTCACGTCAAAAGTTACTAATTCAAAATTCCGAAATCAATAAGCTGCCAAAATTTCACATATTTGTTCATGTGGGTTGTTGGGTTCGCCGAAACCGAGTTTAATATCAAAATTTCAAAATTAAAAATAACGGATCTAATACTGCTAACTTGAATGCATATATTTAATTAATCTGAGTGAAAGTTGGTACACAATGGTTTGTGGGTCACTGAAACCGAATTTGATACAAAAATTTCTACTTTTAAAATGGCGGATACAATATGGCAGACTTAAATGCAAAATGTGTTTGTATTTGCATGAAATTATCATTACCCTGAAACCTAGAATATACTTACTAATGATATGTCTGCCTGAGTGGATTCGTTATTCAAAATTGTGTAATGTTGATATCAGATTTGTTTGCAGCGACCCCAAAAACCCACATATACCAAGTTTCATAAAAGTAAAAGTAAAATGTTGCATTCAAGTCCGTCGTACTGCTTCCGCTATTCTGAAATTGTTACTTTTTACGTCAAATTCTTAATCAGCGACCACAAGAAATCTTTTATACCAAGTTACATACAAATATGTAAGAATTTTGCAATTTTGACGGTCATATTGGATTCGCCATTTTGAATTTGTAACTTTTCACGTCAAATGCGAAATCAGTGACCTCAGAACTACCTTATACTAAGTTTCATATGAATTCTAAAAAAAGACTAAATTTTTGCCTGTTTCCAGGGTCTCTTCGCCCAACGTGCTGCGTCGAGTTTTAGTTTTCTTGCTTTAATTAAATATAAGATTTCGAAGATTGCGTGGTAGAAATGTCAGATTTTTGCTACAACTTTCATCCACTTTAGCCGAATACGTTAGACGAGTACCTCCTTGACCCTAACATCAGCGCTATCTTACAAGCGAATTATTTTGAAGCTTCGTTCTAGTTTGAAACACCATGCTTCACAAGAATACACCAATTTAAACCTTTAACCTTTATTTTGTTGATTTTCTCTATGAAAGAGATAATTTTTATCTCACTGTCATTCTATTTACAGATCAGACGAATGAGCGATGAAGACCTAAGAGAAATTGGGTTAACGCCAAATGCAGTTGGACAATTAAGGAATATTGTAAAAAGCCAAACTTCCAACGGCTTAGGTCAGCTGGCAGGTGAGAAAAAGGTGGACAGTCTTAATAACCCATCGAAGCTTGGAGACCAGATGGAAAGTGAAGTAATTATTAATTATTTACTGTCACAAGTTACATGGCCAAACTAAAATATAGTAAAATTATCCAAATTGCCAATATATTTTTACAGATGGGGCCTGGATTGGAAGTCATTGACGCCAACATGAATGCCAAATCAATACTAATGCAAGAACATCAGCCGATTGCTCACCATCAAGGTCATGCTACTGTATCAACCATGCGGCGTTATCCAACTATGTCACCCATTGATCCTCCGCAAATACAGATGTACACTACACCTCCTCCAATGTACGCAGCTCAAAGTCCTCCGTGCTACGCATGTCTCACAGTTCCACAGTTCCAGAATCGCTATTCGAGGTAATTCCTTCTTTATTTCGGTTAAGTTGTATTCATTAAGTACGCAAGGAACTAAAAAAATATATGTGAGAACAGGACAGTCTTATAATTTTTTCGGGGGTACTGCACATAAGCTCAATAAATATTCAGCAATATTCTGACCAAAATTTCAGGTGCAACGCTCAGCACGTGTACTGCTTGGGTCAACTTCAGGCCCTCAGATTGGACCCTGAAAGCAATAGGCACTGCTCACAAAGTAGCAGTTCAGAGAGTACAGGGAGTCGTTCACCACCTGAAACTCCACCAGCGGCACCATGGGCTGGTGGTGCAGAAACATCCATGCCACCTGTTCCCGATAATCTCGGTTCGATACAGCTTCATTCCGTCGCGCCGAGTCATCCTCCTCCGCAACCCATGCCACCTTCGGAGAGGCAGCGACACAGGAAAAGCCAAACGCATGTGCTGCGCCATAAAAACCAAATGGTTAACGGAGGTGGACCTCCGAACGTGCCACATTGTATGTCCTTTCCTGCGCCACCTCCTCATTCCCAGGTTGCGTATCTACCGCAAGGGCATTATCCAGCTCTGCGACCAAGTGCTGGCCTTTACGCGAATTTTTCGCCGGCGGCTTACGCGCGGCCTGCATTCCCACCCACGTATCAGCCTAACGGAGAGATGATGTACCCTTATCACGGACATCCAGGCTCCGAAGGCACGCCGCCGCCACCTCAGAACGTACTACCGCTACCTCAATCCTACATGCCGCCTCCACCGGTGGTAACCTACACGCCTGCCGTCCCACCTGCAAAGATATCGTGTTACAATTGCGGCAGCAATAATCACCTTGCCACTGACTGTAAGGATCTTACTATGGAGGACCTCACTAAAAGAGGTACGTTTTATAATCTATTTCACCGGTAGATGATTCTTATTCTTTGTACCCGTAGAAACGATAATAGATAAAGGGGAGGATTAAGGAATGTGTTGGACGTCAAAGGTCACGTGGGACATCACTTTAAACGTCGCCTCAACCTACACACTTTTTAGTTACTTTTAATAATTCGTCGGTTACTTCACACTTAATCTTAATTAACACAAGGTTTGATTCATTTGTAACTAGCTGATGACAATGCAGTCTAGGTTGATTAATAATTGTTTTTCGGTGAGGGTGCGAAAAATCGATTGGTCACCATTTGTAGTAACTAGTTACCGTAAATTTTTGCATCATTAAGTACCTCGATATTCTCTAATGTACAAGCACTACTTTTCAGGTATTATAGCAAAATAATCAAGAATTTTCCATTTTTCAAAAGTGGCAACAATTAGTTATGCTTGGATTTTATTTTGAAAGCATATTTCTGCAGTATTCGCCTATATCAAATTTTCGATGTCTATGATTGGCGCCACATTGAATATGGCTCATAAATTAGGTATGAGTATAATTATACGGTACTTTAACACGCTTTCTTTTTGCATTAAAATACTTATTCATTAAAAGAGTCTCCCTGATCACGTTAAAAAATTAAAATGATTGAGTGTGTACTTTATGGGTGATCTGCTTCACGTACATACATTACGAATTTTTGAAGTCACGAATTCTGAATTAGAAATTATATTAGGTCTGTACATTAATTCTCGGCCTTTTTTGTATCGATTAGTCTATAATGCATAAAAAAATAAATACAAACTCAAACAAAAAAGTAATCTCTTTCACATTTGACATATTTTTGCCATCTTTCTGGCACTTGTCGCATTCGAGATCGAAAAAAATTGTTTTTCTGGTTGTCCAGGACACTCATCATCTTGAAGGTTAAAATTTCCTTCTTGAAACCGCTGGAACCACTTTTGCTTGTGCTTTACGATACGGTGCCGTCTCGGAGAGCGATACAAATCATTTCTTTTGTTTCAGCTGCATTTTCTAAAAATTGTAATGCAAAAAGAAGGCAGTGCCTCAAATGTTCCTTTTCGGACGACATCGCGTCTACCACTGATATTTTGGGTTTTGTGCGTAGTAGGATAAATTTTGGGCCGAGAATTAATTTGTAGACCTAATAAATGGATCAACAATTAGATATCCCTGAAAAACTGAAATAACCAGAACCGCAATGACACTTCATTTTCTGAATATCAGAGTAGCACTGGTGTCGAGCGATTTTGATCAAATTTGGTGAAACGTTAGTGTTGGGTCAGTGAAATTTATACTGTTTGGCGAAAGAAAACCTTACGTAACTAAGTGCAAACTTGGCAAACTGAGATAATCGAGAAAAACTGTTTGTATCAAGAATTCTAATGTTGAATCAAAATTTCCATGGTCAAAATTCATTATTTGGGTAAAGTAAGTGTGTTGCTTCGTTTTTCCATTAAAAATAGATTATTTAAATAATCTTGATTAAAAAATGGAGTTGCGTTTCTTACAAATAAAAAAAGATGACAATCAGTGCCAAATTCAAAACAGCTTTCAAAGTTAAAATGCTTGATGGTTAATGTATAGCAACCTTTTTAAATATTCAAATTTATTCTTGATACAAGACAATTGAAGAGGGAACCATTTTCATACTGATCTTGCAGAGCCTCAAGGTGCTATCGCCATGCAATTTGCAATACTTTCGAGCCACAAAGTTCTATCTTAAAATTCAATAATTTATTACTCTGAAGTTTTAGTATTGCCAAAGTTAAATCTTATATCAGTGTTTTAATTATTGTTTCTGGAAACAGATAAAAAAATCTTAATGCGCGTTAAGGCGATTAAAAATCCCGTTTTTCTCGAAAATGACACGATATTTTTTTATTTTTTATTTACAAGATATTTATTTTGTGTAATTTAAACATTTCTCAAACAAAAGAATCTATCCAAATCGATTAAAATACTTATTTTAATGTACTTCAACGTATTATTTTGCAAAACAGTTATTTTCAGTTCATTAATAATGTGAAGGCAGTTTTTCATGATGTACTTAAGGTTGCTGAACTTCAAATCAGAGAAAAATGGGTTTTTGTCATCAAAATTAGAGAAATATAATTTTTTGGATTCAAGTCTAAAAAAGGGCTTGTAAGGTATACATTAATAGTTACTCCTAAGATTCATACATACTTCTTTTACGTGGATGAGTTTTGTGATCCAAAACAAATGGACTCAGATAGAGTCTGTTTACCACGATTTCAAGTTTTTTTGGGAGAAACACATAGTTTCTGAAGATCTCCCAAATTGTTAAGCTAATTTTCTACGTGCTCTTCACCATTACAACAGTTTTCATATTTAGTAATAAATATTTATGACATAACATTGTAACTAATTACGCTCCAGTTGGATGTATATTTCAAATTAAAATACACTCAGGTAATCTTTTAAAGGATTAAGCGAAATACTTATGTTGTTCATTAGAAGCTTCCTAATTTGAATTTCCTAGAAATTCATGAAAATAAAAATCATTTTAGCACAGTTAGAACATTTAAATGATTTCTTATTTATCTGGAGAAACAAAGACATTTTAGAAACAAATACAAGAAAAAAGTTTAACATACATGCTCCTTATAATTTATTGATTGTTATTGACCAAAAAAAATATGTTTTTTAATTTTCAATATAAAAACCAATTTTTCCCTGCTTTGAAGTTCAGCAACCTTAACAAACTCATAAAAAATCGTCTTCATATTATGAATGAACTAAAATCAATTGTTTTTGAAAACAAGAGGTTGAAGTTCGTTAAAATAAATTTTATTTTAATCGATTCTTTCTATTTTTTGGAAATATTTTTAAAGTGCAGAAAATAAACATCTTGTAAGGGTAGAATTTTATAGATTTTAGGAAGGTTAAAAAATTTGAATTATGAACTACTATTCATCTCTTGCGTCGTTTTCAAGAAAATCGATATTTTTAATCGTTTGAAAGCAAAAAATTTAGCAATTACTTTTTTATTTTTATGTACCTGAAGTTTTGAACGCTGAAATGAACAAAATATTTTTCCCCAATTCTATGTCATCCATAAATATTATTCTCGTTACAATTTAAAATGTTAAAAATTTTGAAAAAATAAATGTTTGACCTTGGAAAATAAAGGTCAAAAACAAATTTCACTATTTCGAATTTGGATCATTTGTGTTTTCGTTCCCTTAGGCTTAAAAGAAAGATGATAGTTCGGGACCTGATGAAAATCTTCATGTATTATTTTATACCGGTTGACACTTTTGATATCGTCTTATTTTCATGTAAAACTTACGGACGTTCCAGTGTATCACCCCCCCGGCCCGGGGCCCCCTCATTGGTTGCAGAATATTAATTTTTGCGTCTGAAATTGTCCATTTTTTGGAGGATGGGTGAAAGAGTTCCTACCATCTGGCTGTTTGAGAACCAGTTATTTTTATTGGATTTTTTTTTCAAATTAGGATGCACGTACAGACACTCCAGAAGCTTGATAAGTAGCTCATGGTTTGTGTTATCCAATGCCTCACGGTAGTTAATCCAAGCGATGGACAGATTATGTCGATACCTGATCGAGTCCTTGGCAATACGTCTGTCTATTAACAAGTTTTCCCTGCAACCTGCCAGCCCTCTCTTGCATCCACATTGTTCAACTATTGCACTCCATACCGTCTCGATAGATGTTAATATCCTCTCTTTGAGGATGCCAATGAATAGCTTCTAGCTTGTGATTAAAAAAGCTATGAACCTGTAGTTCTTTGAACTTGACAAATCTTCGGTCTTAGGGATCAATACCGTGCGTCCTTCCACTAACCACTGCGGGTATGTGTTGTTCTCCGTTTAAGAAAGTAGTAAATATACGAGATAGATATTGGTGCGTAGAAGTGAACTTCCTCCACCAAGATTTGTTGATTTTATTTGGCCCTGGTGTTGAAAAGTTCTTAGCTATAGCGATAACTTTCTTCACTCTTCAGCAATAATTAGTGGACACTCTTCCTCTGGACCTTGCAAACTTTGCCTTTGGCAAAAGTTACGAAAGAGTGATATATCTGAACCGTCTTTATCTAGCTGATAGGTATCTCTATATACTTTCTCGCAGAAGACTTGGATCTCTTCTCGACTAGGCATAATTTTAACGGCACATGATGTTTTATTGAACAGACGGGAAGGAAGAGTAGAAAAGGTGGAATTTTCCTCAAGACACTTTACTCGCCGTTCAAGGCGCTCTTTGGCTCTTTGTCTCGCTGTTTTAATTTTAAGCTGAAGCTGTGCAATACGCTCGCGAGTCTTACTCAGGCGTAATGAAGTGTCATTACTACTATTCTCGCTAAGGAGGGAGACCGCCGTCTCGTAAAATACACAATTCAGAATCCAGAAATTAATACCTTCCGTAAGCATATCGGGGAGAGCAGTATTAGCTTCAGCTAATGTGTACATTCTGAGAAAGACTTTTTGGAGGATTTTTGATCTCCATGTTCTTATGTTGGCACTATCGGCTATCTGCAAAGGTGGTCTTCTCTGGAATGGGTGGTATGTTCGCTGGAGGATGTTGCTTTTCTTCTTGCTGATAAAGAGCTTCATATCCGTTTTTGCTCCAAGAATACCTAATCACTTACGTACTTGTGAGTTTTATGAGCATATTCCGGGTGCATATTAACCAGCCCTATCCGACTACAGAGAAAAGTAGTTGTCGCTTACAAGTTCCACTTCACGGGTGAACTAATCCGTCGGGCGGCGCGTCGATCGTCCTGTTCCAGAAAAGCATTGGTCTTATGGAAAAGTCAGTAATTAATATTAAATAAAAACATTCCCGATCATTTCAGTGTGCAAAATTAAGACCAACACCTCTTTGATGGGTGTCATTGAAATCTAAAAGGATTATTGAAAAAACATTGTTTTAAAAGTGCTATATATCGCAGTATTTTAAAAATTTCATATAATGCAAGCAACATTTAAAAACGTTAAACAATTTATATTCATAATATTTTGATTTATTCTAATGGCACTATAATATGAAAATTATCAAAATTATAACTTTACATATGTTTGATAATAACAATAGGTATATTTAACATGTGGAAGTAAGTATGTATTTTTCGATCAAATGTTTAATAGGTACTATATATCAAGAATAACATTTATTAATAACAAATATAAATCAATTTTATAATAAATTGGAAGTCAGAACCCTATTGACAAAATAAAAATCCTAAGGGAAAACGAAATATAATAATAAAAAACGTAACAAGAAAAAATTATAATACAAAAATATTATAGAAACTTGAATAATGAAATTAGCAAATGTAATAGCATCTTAATATTTTTTTGTATAATAAATCAGGAATTAAAAAATTATTAATTTTAATAGTTCAATTTTTAAGAACGAGAAAAATTTTTTGGCTAAATATAACAAGTTATATAGTTGTGCATTTTAGAAAAATATACTGAATTTGTTGATTTTGCGAATATTTACTCATTCGTGTAATTCATTAATTCTCTCCCCCCCCCTCATCTTTTTCAACGTATATTTTGTAAAAGAAAGTTTATTTTATTCCTTGATAATAAAATATGATACAAAAAGGGATTGTTTGAATTATAGAAATATTTCTAGACAAAAATTTTAATTGGCTTGTTATATTAATAGAAAAAACGAAATTTCCACAAAATAATGTCACTAAAGTATGTAGTGATTTACGTTTTCTTCCTTTCAGCATAAAATCCTATGATATTTCAAATCAGGTTTGAACAAATTAAATAAAATGTTCAAACAGTTCAATTTTTTCAAGTTATAAGGCATACAAAGATGAAAAAAAACAGTTATGTAAACAAAATCCATAAAATTTTAATCCTAATTTTGCATTCTATATATACATATATATGTATTTTGTATTTCTAAAAGATGTTATTTTGTAAATTCTAAACCTAATTTACGTAAGTGCTATTAAACTCCAATTTAAAATATCTTCATTGATAAAGAAAATCTTTCAAAATTAATGCTTACTTCACTAATTTCAATAATTTAAATAAATTTCCTCCAAAGACGATAAATTTAATTTTCATGTGTTTTTGAATCACAGGAATTTCTACACATATATTCTTTAAAAATAAATTCATCCAAATCTGAAATATTTCTTTCTAAAATATGTACAGTTCACACGAATTTGGAACTTGAGTTATCTGAAATTAAAAATTTTGTTAATACGGAGTTTTTTCATTCTAAAAAGTTGAATTTTTAACAAAAATTCGTAACGGTTCATATTTAAACCAAAAATATGACACTTCTACTAAAAGAGATGAATTTTACAAACAAAAAGACAAACATTCAACCCAACTGATCAATTTTCTATTAAAAACGACGAATTTTCAACAACAAAAAATGAATTTCTAAACGAATTGATGAATTTCTCAACTAAATGGTTGAATATTATTATAAAAAACGTAACAAGAAAAAATTATAATATAACAATATTATAGAAACTTGAATAATGAAAATAGCAAATGTGATAGTATCTTAATATTTTTTTAGTATAATAAATTAGGAATTAAACAATTCTAAATTTCAATAATTCAATTTTTAAGAACGAGAAATTTTTTTTTGGCTAAATATAACAAGCCAAATAAAATTTTGGTGTAGAAATATTTCTATAATTCAAACACATAATTATTGTACCATATTTTGTTATGAAGGAATAAAATAAACTTTCTTTTACAAAATATACGTTGAAAAAGAGGGGGCGGGATGAATGAATTACACGAATAAGTAAATATTCGCAAAATCAACAAATTCAGTATATTTTTCTAAAATGCACAACTAAGTAACTTGTTATATTTAGCCAAAGAATTTTTTCTCGTTCTTAAAAATTGAATTATTAAAATTAAGGATTTTTTAATTCCTGATTTATTATACAGAAAATATTAAGATACTATTACATTTGCTAATTTCATTATTCAAGTTTCTATAATATTTTTGTATTATAATTTTTTCTTGTTACGTTCTTTATTATTATATTTCGTTCTCTCTTAGGATCTTTATTTTGTCAATAGGGTTCTGCCATCCAATTTTTTATAAAATTAATTTATATTTGTTATTAATAAATGTTATTCTTAATTTATAGTACCTATTAAACATTTCATCAAAAAACACATACTTCCACATGTTAATTACCTATTGTTATTATCAAACATATGTAAAGTTATAATTTTGATAATTTTATATCAAAGAGTCATTAGAATAAATCAAAATATTATGAATATAAATTGTTTTCGAACGTTTTTCAAATATCAATTACCCATCAAAGAGTTGTTGGTCTTGATTTTGCAAACTGAAATGATCGGGAATGTTTTTATTTAATATTAATCATTGACTTTTCCATAAGACCAATGCTTTTCTGGAACAGGACGAATGAGGCACTATCTGGTGGCTAGCGGATGAATTCACCCGTCATGTGGAACCTGTAAGCGACAACGGCTGCTGTACAATAAGTCGGAGAGCCGGATAGGGCTGGGTGGGAGACTGCGGAAGACAGAGCGGGGAGACTATAGAAGGCGCGTGTGGGCGCGCGACGGCCATCATCATTTCGCAAAGATATATAATTTTCAACAACTGAGCGCGCTTTTTAAACTTCTTATCTCAACTTGAAAGTATTAACATCTTTATAGAATTGAAGATGTATTAAAGTATTCAAAAAAGAAGTACAATAAAGTATAAAATTAAGTTTTTAAATAAATAAAAATATCTAGGATCTAATTAGACCACTATTATGGAATTATTTATTATCCACAGGATGAACGCACGCATGCGTCGCAGATAGGCTTTCATACGCAGTCATACGTGAAGTTCGTCGTGATGGCGATATGAGACGCATTACGCACGCACTCTACCTACCCATCACAGCATGGCGACAGGTGATGGCGGCATGCGTGCGTTATGACTCGCACAGCGTGCCTTACACGCATGCGAGTACTCTGTGCGTCGCACGATTGTTATCTGGGTTATACCCGCACTCCCCTATGTTATATTTTGACATCTCGATGCACATGCAGGTTATGTTCGTTTGTGTTCGTTCAATACACAAGTTCGAAACTTCAAACGTGTGTTGACATCGTTGGTGTGGCAACCGCCAGTGCGCTTGTGCACGGGGCAGCATACGAGTTTTTATTCGTGGCAAGCATTAATGAATTCTTGGACGTCGCTCGTCCCACTCCCCACTTACAGGGATACTACTCCTTACTATCCCTTCGTGATTTTATTTTAAATAAATCAATTTTATTTAGTTTATTTTTGAATGTTTGATTTGTAATTTCTTATTTTAAATAAATAGTCAAATATTGTTAAATATTGAAATAAAAATTTTTTAATTAAAAATGTTTAAACTGAATGTTTAAAAAATGGAGTATTGTAGAATGCAATAATATTTGAATGGATTTGAAATTAAATAAAAGCATTCAATTATGAATATATTAATCAAAATTTTTTGAAAATTGAAAAAAGATTTTGAAATTTCAATCGGATGCAAATATTTCATTAATTACTAAGGCTTTCGAATTGAAATAGTTCAATTTTTGACGTAAAAATCTATCAATTATTTAATTATTAACAGATTCATAATCGTCTTATGAAATCAATTTCATTATTATTCTATTTTTAAGAGTCGAACTATAGTTCAAAACTCGTTATAAACTTTTTGTGAATCAAAGTATTAAAAACTCTTAACGCATGGTGTTTACATATGCATACCCATTTTAATAAATAAATTAAAAACGATGAGTTCTGTTGAAAAATGTTTTGAGGAAATTTTACAGGAATTTTTAAAAGCTGAAATTTCTCCAAAAACTTTTCCCCGCATTTCGCGTCGTTTGGCTAAAAATTTGAATTTTCGATGTTTTACATAGTATTTTCGACAAATAAAACCATAAATTACAAGTCCTATCAAAAAATGATGTAAGGAAATTTTGTACGACTTTTTAATAGCGATAATTCCTCCTTAAGGGCATGTGACACAGCGAAATACCTATATTGCCGACCTCACTT
>CAKNXH010052603.1:51796-69282 GCA_932178445.1 Andricus quercusramuli
CCGTGTGTACGTGAACGAGATTTCAACGCAGTGTTATCGAAGCGAGCGCAGAGGTGCGGTTAGCGATGGGAGAACTCTACGTTGGAATCCCGTTCACGCACACACGGCTGTTTATACAGCGCTCCTGATTGGTCCAGCTTAAATGTTTTATAACTAAAAAAGTAAAAGTTCAACTGATTTTTGGAGAAGGAATTTTCTATTTATTTTTTAAATTTTTATATGGCTATATAAGTCCGGATACTTGAGTCTGGGACACCCTGTATACTAGAATTTCTGTTTTATGATTTTTTTTTTTAATACGATCCGTTTTTCTTTTAATAATAATTACACGAAAGACAGAATGATGTGCATAATATATTTTTCAAAATTGCATTTTGATTAACCAATTATAATTTCGGCGTGAATTTCGCGTTTTTGAATAACGTAAACCACAACCGAGTGAATATATTGCTAAGTTTATAACAGAATATGACAAAATAGAAACAAGAAAAGAAAACGAAATTTTTACATTCTCATCCTATAATGAGTAGGTATTAGATTTGTGTAAAATTGCGCCCCCCCCCCCCCCCGTATTTGTCAAGTGTCCACGATTTGAGACCCCTGAACCCAAAAAACAGGTGTTTACAAAATGTCTGTCTGTTAGTCTTTAGTTAGTTAGCACGATAGCTTTCAAAAGAATTAACTTATTGAATTTGGTCTTTGGTATACTCTTCAAGTGTCCTAAAATGAAGGTCAAGTTCGTTAGCCGGCCATTTTGGATAAAAATTCAAAAGTAAACAAATTTTGAAAATTTTGGAGAATACTTTTTTTATCATTTGAAAATTCTATGGACGGATATTGATAGTACACAAAAAGGCGAACAAAATGTTTCCATTACTTTTTTTGAGGAAAGAAAAATTACCGGAGTTATAGCATTTACAAAATTCCAAAAAACAATCGAAAATGTACACTTTTTGATGGGACGCGTAGTTTTTGTTTCATTTGTAGAAAACTGACTTAAGAATAAAATAAACTAAATTTTTGGACAAACGACACAAACTACGAAAAAAATTAATAAATATTATATTCCAGTATTTTTATATTTTCAAATCAAATATCGAGCGCGAAGCGCGAATATCTGGATGAAAATGTGTTTCTTAAGGTCAATAGAACCTTATGTAAATTAGATCTCCTCTTTAACAAATTTAATAATCACTTCATATGCCGAGGTTTTGATAATTTTATAATAACATTGCAAATAAACTTTTTCTTCTTATCCAAGTCGAACAAGAAGTGCAAAAACCTAGAGAAACTTAGAGAAACCGAGCTTGTAGTATTCCTAAAAAATTCTATTAATGAAGTACAATTTATGAAAAACTTTAACAATGTATTATAGTAGAAAAATTGTTTAACAAATTTATAAACCAATTTGTTTAAAAGTAGTCAGAATGCATTAAAGATGAACTGGTGTCCGACCCACGCAGGAACAACGTATATCTATAGACATAATGCGGCCCTAAGAGTACTTTATTACCACCTATGTCGCTCTCACGGTGTTGGTCGCGACCCTGCCCTGCCGAACGCTCCAAGGGATATAGAGTAAATTGTCCGAAACGAGAAGTGCCAGATTTTCTGGAACTACGATTTTCGGGCAGCAGTCTCCGTTGCGCACTCGAGGCCTGACATTTTTCTCCAAGACTTCGAGAAACGAACTATATTCGTGATCGAATTCTCGGCTTTGTCCGAATACAACATCACAGCAAAGGAGAAAGAAAAAGAGGAGAGGTATCAAGACCTTAAAAGAGATCTACAACGACTGTACCCAAAATATTCGGTACGAGTAATTGTCCTTGTGATAGGTGCTCTCGGAGGTGCGAAATTATCACTGGTTCGTAACCTTAAAGCCATACCCGCGTGCCAAAAATATGCCAAGACACTTGCGAGATGGATGCAGAAAGCTGTCATCCTTGGGTCGCGTCGTGTCCTCAAGACAGACGAGGGTTTCGCCGGCCTGTCGTTGTGATTTCGTCGTGCCTTGTGATCACCTATCACACGGTTGTGAGACGCGGCCATAGGTGTGATTTACCGCGGTTCTACTGGGGGCTATTGACATTTTTTACATGGCAGTTACTCTTAGTGGGACCTTGCAGTGGTTGTTTAACTCTTTTTTAAAATATATTTTAATTTGCCGCCAAAAGATAATAATATTCTACAAAATACGTGAATTTTTAACCAAATACTTTAAGAAAAAGAGATAAATGTTTAGGTAATCAAATGTGTATGATAAAAATAATTTTGAAAAACTAGCAATCGTTACCGTTCCAAAATTTAATGTTTACTTAGTTACTTTTATATTTCAAATACCAGCATGATCAATCGCGCGCTACACGCGCTTGTAGTTTTTGAATTTAAGAAAAAATAATTTGTGATACAAAATGAAAAATTTTATTTTCGACGAATTTTTCAACACTTAAATTCGAGGTAAAATTATATTGTAGGCATTTTACATTCCATAAAAACGAGGTTAACCCTCATCGTACACATGGGGTTACGCTAACCCCACGACCCTCTTTTAAGTTGCGTTATTCCTTAATGGAGCACAGGAGGGAGGGGATACCTGGATGGAAAAAATATCTGAGGGCCCCCCTACAATATCCCTAGTCGGTTTCTTTCATTAGCCGTTTTGTCGTCAAGCTGCATGTATCGAAAGTTGCGCGTGGGGTGTACGTAACCCCATAGTACGATACGTAGCAAAATCCGACATTGATGAAAATTCATATTGAGCACGAATCTTCGCTTTTATGTTGCCATTGACAAGGCTAGCGCACAGCTACTCGTTAGTTTTAAGATACTCTACAATACTGTATAATCAAAAGCTATTTCCAATAAATTGGGATGTATAAAAAAATTTGAGTCATAAATTTAACTTTCAATGCCTGCTTTTCCATATTCGAAGATCAATTTTTTAATTAATTTTCATTTTTGTTAGATTATAGATTTTATGTGTAATCTGATCTTTATTCGTCTCCATTTACTAAAAAAAATTGATTTAACACCTAATTGTATGCCATTCAATGAAAAAATTATTACATTTTCATCATATTCAGGAACTTCGGAAATCGCGAAAGTTCAGTTGGTCAAAAAAATATACTTTTTGGAGGGCATCGCAAAAACAGTACTTGAGTAACATTTCCCAACTCTTAACCTTTCCAGTAATATATAACTTAAGGCAGGGACATTTTTTTATCAGTTTCATATTCTTTTTTGAAAAAAACATGTTTTTCAACGGCAAAAATGTAAAAGTGTGTTCAGTATTTGACCAAAAACATATAAAATCCATCAAAATACAGTGATTTCGCATTACTCATCGTTTTCCTGATGAAATTTCCTTTCAATAAAAAAAAAAGTAAATCGACGAATAAGAACAATAGATACATGCAATCAAAGTTGAGTGGGGTGTGCCTAACCCCATGTGTACGCTACGGAAGTTTTTTGAGGATCGTACGATGAGGGTTAAATACAAGGAAGTAGTAAGTACTATCAGTCTGTTTTTAAGGTTAGATAAATATAATTTTCCCAAGTTTCTTCACAAAACTGAAAAAACTGACGATTTCAGATACGTTGGAAAAAATCTGGAATATTTTTTTATTTTATAGGACTCTACCCAATTTTTTGGAGGGAAAAGATATTTACAAAATATTTTATAGGTTCTTGGAAATCCTTTGAAGTTACAAAATGTTTTCAATGTCTTAAAATCTCTCAAGATTCCTAAATATCTCTTCAACTGACTTGAAAATTGATTAAAACCTTTAAAAAGTTCTGTAAAAAAATTTCAGGAATCTTGAGAAAATTTTATTATTATTTTGAAACTTTCAAAATCATTACACATTTTTTCTGAAATGTTATCAAATTTCATGTTATTCTCGAAATTTTTTCAAGAGCTTCCAAATTCCTTTTAAAATGATTTGAATTAAAAATTTTTTTTTTAAATCATAAAAGATTTGTCTTGAAATCTTTCAGATTCTTTTTAAAAAAATTCATACAGAAACGCAGTTCCAAATTTGTAAATTACTCTCACGAATACCGACAGAAAATTTCAAACTATAAGAAATAGTTTATTCGTCCCCGTTCGGTGTCTATTTTACAACTGACCTGCAAGCAACTTTCTACCCCAAAGCTTAAGATTTACGTTAATCATACGCATATTTCCGTTTTCATGGTGAATAATGTCTCAGGGGCAGCTTTGACCAATGAGTCTTGGGCATTTCGCCGTATTGGCCAACGGAGCTTGGGCGAAGCCCAAAAACGCTTCTCACTTCGGGTTTCGACCAACAGTATTAGGCACTTCGCGTATTGACCGGACAATACGCGAAATGCCCGACCGTCGCGTATTGACCGTAATATATATATATATATATATATTTGACTTTCGGTTTCCATTATCTGTCCTGACCCCCCGCCCCTACCCAGTAACAAAAGTTTTTGTGGGACTGTCGTTACAACTAGACTCTCCACCATACGACGAATCACTACTTAATTTGGACATGATTTCGACTCTCAAAAAAAAAGGTTGAGTTTCAGGCAATGAATGGAGACTGGGTATTTGGAACGCTAGAGGAGTGAATGATCTTAAGGTAAGAGAACTACGAGAAACTATGCACGTGAGGAAACTAGGTATTTTATGTGTACCTGAGGCGAAGAAAAAGGGTTGCGAAAGTAAAAACATAGAAAATGGGGTGTTGAAAGGCGGTTTTGAAACATGGTCAGGAGTAGGTAGTGAATCACATGGTAGTCAAGAGGTTGGTTTAATTACACAGGACCAAAAAAATGGTTTAGGGAGTCTACTGGGATTCTAATAGGTGTACTTAACGTTTTTGGGGTCGCTGAACACGAATCCGTTAGCTGAATTGAGCCAGCACGTCAGGATTTGCAGTAAAATTCAAAAAATGGCTAAAAACCCACAATCCTCAAATATAATACCAATTGAGAAATTAGTATTGAAGGGTGTGAGGTTTTTGGGTTTGTGGGTTTGAGGTTGTGGGTTTGCTGGCGAGTAAAATTTGAAGATTTTAGGTCTGTTAATGTCAAGGTGTTGTTTTGAAGTCTGACTAAAGCTTCCACTTTGGTCAAATTTTTTTGGTTAGGTCTTTATGATACTATTCAAAGTCCCCATGCCTCTCATGATGAGTTGCTTTTTTAACGTGAGTCCCCTTTCCTCTCACGATCAGGTGCTTGTTTAGCGTGAGTCCTCTTGCCTCTCACGACGGGATGCTTGTTTAGCGTGAGTCCCCTTGCCTCTCACGGCGGGCTGCTTGTTTAGCGTGAGTCCCCTTGCCTTTTACAATAGGGTGCTTGTTTAGCGTGAGTTCTCTTGCCTTTCACGATAGGGTGCTTGTTTAGCGTGAGTCTTCTTGCCTCTCACGATGAGGTTCTTGTTTAGCGTGAGTCCCCTTGCCTCTCACGACGGGGTGCTTGTTTAGCGTGAGTCCCCTTGCCTCTCACGACGGGCTGCTTGTTTAGCATGAGTCCCCTTGCCTCTCACGATGGGGTGCTTATTTATCGTAAGTCCCCTTGCCTCTCACGACATTCATTCTTCATAACTCGCTCAATGCTTATCCTTTCTTTCCGGCATAACGTGTTTTTTTGCGTAATCGGCCATCATATTTTCATTCCAAACACCTTGGTGCTTTGTTCCATTATTCTGATATCCTGATGGAACCTTTCACCGTGCTCCTCACTGAAGGCCCTAAGATTTTCCGGAAAAAAATCAAGATGTGAATGAAGGTAATGAATTTTAGAGTTCATCAAACATCCCAAATTCTTGTATACGGTCAGCATTTCGTCAACATATTTTTTATAATTTGGATCCTTATTGTTGCCCAAAAATTTTGAAACAACATTTTTAAAACCTGTCCAAGCAGCAAGTTCAAGTGTTGTCATTTTATTTAGAAACACTTCGTTATTTATAAGAGCCCTTGTTTGAGGTCCATCCAAGATTCCCTCATCAATTTTTGCTTGAGATAGTTTTGGGAATTTGATGAACAGATAGCTAAAAGCATAACTGTCACTTGATCTCATAGCTTGGCATTGTAACAGAGGCGACCGATGGATACGAAATATCAGATCCGTTTTTCGCATTAAATCCAAGTTTATAAACTAAACAGAAATAATAGTCACCTATATGATTCGCAGGTTCTCGCCAAATCATAGGAGAACTAAAGCGGTTCTTCGTTTTATCTCCCTTTTGCCATTTACTAAGAAATCTCCCAAAATAAGCGCAAAAAGTATTTGGCATCCAAGTCTTATCAAAATCAGCCATAGCATTTGGATAGCAAGAGTTATATGTTTGTTTATAATGATCTGTAAAAACCTTCCTGTTTCTTTTTAACACAAATTCTCCACAAACAAGACAAAACTCATCCGGATTGTTTGCGCACATTGTGATTTTTCTTCGAAAAATACAAGGTTATTTCAAACTTAGGCCCTTTATATCAATAGAGTGAATAGAGCAGTCGGCTCGTGGCAGAACAGTTGCACAGCAATCATTCTATTGTTTTGATGTACGTTTGTCTTATAGATTCCGAAGAAAATATTCTCGGTAAAGGTACTTTTTAAATTTCTGAGTATATAGGTTGGTGTGACAGACTTTTTCAACATTAATTCCTACACTTTTTTGAAATTCAACATAGACTTATCCATATTTCATCATAAGTTGAGCTTTTATTCACACCTGCGATTTAAAATTACTTTTTCTATTAATTTTACAAATTAAGCAGAATTGTAAGAACACATAAAAATATTCAAATACATACTGACTTCATATTTTCGCCAGCAAGCCCACAAGCGCCATTCCCACAAACCCAAAAACCTCACATCCTACAATACCAATTTCTCAATTGGTATTATATTTAAGGTTTGTAGGTTTGAGGTTTGTGGGTTTGGAGCTTGTGGGTTTGGGGTTCGTGGGTTTAGGGTTTGTGGGTTTGATACCAAAATGTATACAGAAAATCGGGAGTTTTAGCCATTTTTTAAATTTTACTGCAAATACTGACGTGCTGGCTCAATTCTGCGACTGGATTCGTGTTCAGCGACCCCAAAAATATAAAGTACACCCATTAGAATCCCAGTAGACTCCCTGAATCATTTTGTGGTCCTGTGTTCTGAATGAAAAAGCAAGATAGCATCTCAAAGATCATGATTTTGTATCTACCGGATCGTTGTGGGCCAGAATGAAGGTAGGAATCAGAATATTATTTATCATAGCGTGCTACGCCCCAGTTGATCGCGATCCGAGAGAAGTCAAAGACGCCTTCTGGGACACTTAATAATTTTAAATGATACAATAAAGTACTTGCGATCAAGGTGAAAGAATAATTCCGCGGTAACATTCGAAAAAAAGAACGTATCAAAAGGTGTTTTGGCACACTTTTTTTTGGTCCTGAAAGAAAGAAAAAAATCGTTAACCAGCAATCCTTGACCGACGGTTATGGTTTTATCCATTGAAAATTCTGTGCAAAAATTAAATGTTCTCATTTTAAGCCAAACTGTGACAGATACGTAACAAAGTTTGCAGGAATAATTATAGCTTTTTAGAAGAAATATAATTTTTTCCTTGACCATTTTTAAATAAGACTTGATATTTTGGTTTAATTTATCGAAAATACTATGCAAAAAATCCAAAAATCAAATTTTGAGCCAAACGATGCAAAATACGACAAAAAGTCTGAAGGAGGAATTATAGCTTTTGAAAAGTCGTACAAAATTTCCTTCATTTTTTTATAGGACTTCTTATTTCGGTTTTATTTATTGAAATTATAAAAAAAACAAATTCAAATTTTGAGCTAAAAGACTTGAGATACGAAAAATAGTTTCACGGGGGAATTGCAGCTTTTAAAAGTCCTTCAAAAATTTGTTAAGCTATTTTTGGATAGAACTTGTCATTTTGGTTTTATTTATCGAAAATACTCTGCAAAAAACTCAAAAATTCAAATTTTGAACTAAACTACGAGAGATCCGGAACAAAGTTTCAGGGAGCAATTGCAGCTTTTAAAAAGTCCTACAACATTTTTTTGATCATTTTTGTATAGGACTTCCCATTTTTGGTTTCATTTAGCGAAAATACCTTGCAAAAAATAAAAAATTCGATTTTTGTGTCAAACCACGCGAAAAATGGGGAAAAGTTTTTGAAGCAATTTCTGCTTTTAAAAAGTCCTACATAATTTCTTTGAACTATTTTTCAACAGAACTCTTCGTTTTTAATTTATTCATTGAAATTAATATGCAAAAATATTGAATTCCAATATTTCACTGAAAGACGCGAGATGCGTGAAAAGTTTGAATAAAGGGGGAGTATTTGTTTCATTCATCAAAAACGCTATCAAAAAAGTCCTATTTTTAGTATAACATCGCGAATTTGGGAGGTAGTCTGAAGAAAGGATTGCTGCTTTTTATTGAAGGTGGCTAAGAAAATAAATATACGTTTTAAAATTTTCTGTCGAAAATGGAGCGCGAAGCGTGAGCGTCATGATGGGAATGTGTACCTCAAAGCATACAGAGCTTGAAGCAATTTAATCTGTCACTATACTCAATTACGTAGAAAATTCAAAGTATGCAGATGCAAAAAAATGCGATCTATAAAAGAGATGTTTTTGCTAAATTTTCATTCAAACGTTTCGAATAAAAAGAATGAATATCCGAGTGAGAAGTGGGACGCAACTCAATTTCGAGCTTGAAGCGCGAGATCCAAAATACGCGCGCCCTTCCTTCTCTTTTTTTATTTCTTTCGTCTTTTTCATTTTTATTATTATCAAAACACAAGATAACAGCGTTTATAATATTTACCTATTGCTAAATGAATAACTTTTGTCTAATTTATCCAAATCAGTTTTCAAATTAATAGACAACTTTTTTTTTTTAAATATAAAGCATTTCCATGAATTCTCTCTTTCTCTGATTACTTTCACTATGTAAAATTACAATATTATCTCAATCAAACTCATGGTCAACATAAACATACCCTTTTGCATGTCCAGCAAGAACACTCTTATAACAACGTCCCAAACGAACATCACTTTTGTGTTTCTCCATGCTAGTATTAAGAAATCTAGGAAGGGGATTTGGTTGGTTGCCTTCTCATTTTTCTTTTCTCTTTTTTATTTTTGTCTACAAAAAAAAAAATTTTGTTTTCAGGAATTGCAATAGAAGCATTTTGTGTTGGTTTTCCAAATTTTATCGTTGGATTCTTCTTTTATTTTCAGAAATTCTATACATTAAAATGTAATTTCTTACAGTGTACTTGAATTTCCTTGCATTAATGTTTGAGATGAATGTCCTCACTGTTTTAGAAAGTGACGAGAATTAGCAAAAGCAAACATTATTTGAATAAAAAAGTGAAAACACAAATATTTTCGCTGAGCCCAGATACTTAGTCTTAATTATAATATATTTTATATAAATTTGAAAATATTTTCTATTGAAATAGTTTGGTTAAGGCCACCCGTCATTTACTTTAAAAATTAAAAATTTAATCATAACGAAAACTAAAGTTCCCAATTATAATTCTTTGGGATGCAAATCTTCACAATCAACTGATTGAACATTTAAACATTTTTAAAAATAAAGAAATGAAAATTTCCATGAAATATTTTCACACATATATCTCTCATGGTGATGGTTTAAATTTTAAAAGGAGTCCAGATATCATAACTATGATGTCCGGCAAATTATATTCATGGTTTGAAATAATATTTATAACCACGAATAATATTTGGCAATCATCCATGATTTTTTTTTCGTCGCCTGGGCGTCCTAACCACACCTGTCATTCGACTCAGAATAGATTGAGTCGCGGCATTCAGTCCGAAAAAAATAATGTCCCTCTGACAATAACAGCGCAAGCGCGGCTTCAGTTATCGTTCACGCTTGTAGACATTTGCTTGGCGAAACGCGCCAATCGTGCAAAACCTGCATCCGGCAGCATCGCGAAAATATGCTCGCTGGTTAACTTTTGCACTCCGACCCTGGGCCAATACCCTACTCACTCGCGCCGTGAGTAGTGCGCCCTCGCCCGAGCTAGCCGTTAAGTATAGCGCGTTTTGAGACCGAGAGACACTTCTCCCCGAGTCCCCGTAGTGTAAACGTCGACGCTACTTGAATAAACGCACGTTTATCGCCTTACATCGTCTACCTTATTCGTGGATCCCCACCTTTTAAAGCTTGTATGCCACCTTAAGAGCAGCCTCACACCCGATCCCCGTTACAGAGAGGATTACTATAGTATCGTTAGCAATCGAAGCCATCGCAACATCTTTCTTGATACCCTGGACCACTCTTGCCCTTGCTCGAAGCCGATCCCCGTTACGTAGAGGACTACTCCCGTTTCGGTAGCCATTGCCGTCATCGGAATGAGCCCCTACGTTGCCCTGTATACCCTGGACCACCCAAACCATTTCCCCCCGTCTTTGAAGCAGATATCCGTTACGGAGAG
The DNA here is from genome assembly GCA_932178445.1 of Andricus quercusramuli. Lineage (NCBI taxonomy): Eukaryota > Metazoa > Arthropoda > Insecta > Hymenoptera > Cynipidae > Andricus > Andricus quercusramuli. Next base: position 62,262 of record CAKNXH010052603.1, read on the forward strand.
GATTACCCCCGTATCGGTGGTAATCGCCGCCACCGCAACGTCGCCCTGGACACCCCTTCCGTATTATCAAATAACGTGACCTTCCCTCTCGAATTAAATAAAGTAATCCTAACTTTATTTAATTTTTAATTGAATAACTTCTTGGATCAGTCTCAACCCTCAGACTGATCTCAATTTGACGCCCAAACGTGGGCCCTGAGAGAAAAGTTAACACATTTTTCATCCCACCTTCTGCTCTACAACTCTCCTCTTATAAACAATGCCTCCTTCGCTCAGAGTGCGAATTTACTCTCATAAAGAAAATGCTTTCACTTCTGGGAGTGAGTAAACACCCAGTGGCGCCCATGGACTTCGACATGGTCTCTTCGGTACCTGAACCTGGAGTTTAATCAAGTAGAGCATTCCCATCCTAGTAGTAATCACTAGAGCACGGACTTCTCGACAAATCTACCCCCTGTGGAGAACCCTCACATACCCCCGTTGATCACTGAACTAGGAGTTCAACCAACAGGAGCACCCTCACCCTGGTAATAATCACCAATGGGTACCTGTACTGCCCAGATCGCCCTAAGAGTCAACCATACAACCGACTTGCGATCCCCAATGTGTACCCCTGCTACTCAAATAGCCCCAAGAGTCAACCATACAAATGACTTGCGATCCCTAGTGGGTACCCCTGCTACCCAGATCGCCCCAAGAGTCAACCATACTAACGACTTGCGATCTCCAATGGGTACCCGTGGTAACAGATCGCCCCAAGAGTCAACCATACAAATGACTTGGGATCCCCAATCGGTCCTCCTGCTAATCAGATCGCCCCTAGAGTCAATCATACAAAAGACTTGCGTTTCTCAATGTGTACCCCTGCTACCCAGATCGCCCCAAGAGTCAACCATACAAACGACTTGCGATCCACAATGGGTACCCCTGCAACCCAGATTGTCCCAAAAGTCGTCCTTAAACTGGGTTGAAACCCATGGCCTTGTTAGGCACCCAAGACCCTATGGTTTCTCAAAACCGTCCAAGGCCAAGACAGATTCGTTAATCATGTTCTTGCAAGTCCCTCCGGTCCAGAAACGCCGTCGAGGGCGGCCTGAGAAGAGGCCCCTTAACGCTGTCGAGCGGAATACGTTCCAGCCCCAGCACACCGTCCGGAAGGAGAACGTAGAAGAAGCGATGCCCGAACATCGGTCAATGATTTCTAAAACAATCTCTGTTCGTGCGTTGAGTTTAAATTATCTTTTTGTGTAAATAGTAGAAATAAGATTTAGATTTCAAGTTTATTTCGTAGCACAATTTCAAGTTGTAAGTTTAGATTGACCCACTTTGAAACCAACTGATGTTGGAACGCCTCAGTCAATGAAACACCCTGTGGATTGATGTCCGCTAAGTATATTTATAATTATAAATTATAATTATAAATTATACTTAGTTAACATCCAAAATTCTTCTTTCTTTCGTTGACAAGGCATTCTAACCTCAGCTGTCAGAATAATTGGAATTCCGTGTCGCGCAGACCATAAAAAATGTTAAAATCTTTCTGGCAACTTACAACGCAAGCGCGGTACGCTGCTCTGTTCATCCGACGCTTGTAGACTTTGACTTAGCGAGAGTGAACCAATCGCGCGAAGCCCCCTCCCAGCGACATCGACGGAACGATCCTCGCTAGTGAACCCCCACGCGCATGCGTTGCGAGTGGTGCGCCGCCGCTGAAGCGAAGCCCATAAAAGTACGGTCTGCGAGACCAAGAAAACAGATCTCCCCGGGCTTCGGCCCAAGTCACGTCTCCTTGGTTTCTCCGCTCCAACCCTTGCCCGAGCGAAGAAGAGCCAAACCAAGCATGATCCAATTCACACCAGGTCTAGCCAGGCGCAAGTAAAAAAATTGCAGCCAATCAGCAACGATACCAGCTACACTGCCCTATTGAATAAATGTACAGTTGGCGGCTGTGTTGAATGGTAACCAAGATGGCCGTAGAGCTGGTATGCGCGAGTTTGACAAAAGTGGAAAGTTTTTCGGCTAGACCATAAGTGGGTTGGATCATGAAACCAAGAACCCCCCCCCCCCCGTCCTGGATCTCCCTGGATTTCTCCCTACTGGCACATCGTCTACGTTACCGTCCACACAAATGGACCACCTACAGCGCTCGCTGCCCCCCGTAACCCTTTCTCGAACCCAAGGTGCGCGACGCCCCCCCCCCCCCCTCAGTTAGATCTAAAACTAAAAAATCCCAACATCCACACGGCTGCAGTAGGACGCGACCTTCCAATGTAACTAGTATTAGCAATAAACCTTCCACTTTCACTTTGAATTTAGTTGGTTTTTTCCTTTTGTAAATTAGTTTCCCTCTACCATTTAATTGAATAACTTTTGAATCAGTCTCAACCCACAAACTGACTTCAACTAGTTCGTATTAGATTCTGGAATCGAGTACAAACTTCCTATATCCATCCTGCAGTACAGTCCGTATACCTGGTTATACCCAATAAATTTTGGGAATTTTCTCCCTTTCTTATCTATCACTGTATTGAGTATATTGTAAGAAAACTCGAAGAGTAGAATGAGTGGCTACAGAAATATTAAATACATTTTCGGAAATCTTTTCAAGTTTCAAAATATTTTTAATATCTCAAAAACTTGAAAAAAAATGGTATTGTCTACGTGTACCGACATTTCGATATAAATATGGGTGAATCTACACAAAAATCCGGCTATTCGTGCCGAACTATACCGAACCATTCGTACAATTTTCAACTAAAAACGTTCAGTTTTAAACTAAAAATACAATAGATAAATTTACCGTTGAAACAATTAATCTAAAATTCAGCATGGATTGGTTGTTCACAAAATTCATGAATATAAAAAATAAAAATTATATTTTTGACAATCAGTAGCTGTTTTTGGAAAATTATTCCACTGCAGAAAGAATTTTCAAATTATGTCTTAATATTTTGGCAATTTAAACCTAGTTGTGCTATTTAGCAGAAAAGAGAGAAAATTCCCAAATTTCTCGGAAATGGATTTTTTAAACAAATGAAGGTGTCTTAAATAATATAGCTGACTTCGTGAAAAATTGAAATTTTTGGATTATTAGTACTTTAGGTGCACCGTGTGGGTGTGTTAGGGATGAGAACCTCATATGATTGATGTACGTATAATTTTTGTTGAAAAGTGCTCTACATGTCCTTGAACTTTTCAGTCACATTTTCTAATTATTGCTGAAATTTCTCCAAAATTTTTCCCCCGAATTTCTCGTCGATTGCCTCGAAATTCGAATTTTCGATATATTACATAGTATTTTTCGATAAATAAAACCAAAATTACAAGTCCTATTAAAAAATGATTAAGGGAAAGTTCGTAGGACATTTTAAAATCTATAATTCCTCCTTGCGACTTTTTCCCGCATGCTACGTTGTTTGTTTCAAAATTTGATTTTTTTTTTCATAGTATTTTCAATAAATAAAAGCAACATGACGAATTCTATCAAAAAATGGTTAAAAAAATGTTTAAGGACTTTTTAGAAGCTGCAATTCACCCTTACAATTTTTTTGTGTATCTCACGTGGTTTAGCCGAAAATTTGAATTTTTTATTTTTTTAATAGTATTTTCGATAAATAAAACCGGGATAAAGACCCTAACAAAAAATGCTTAGAAGAAATTTTGTAGGATTTTTCGCATAGCGTTTTTGTTGGGAATATAGGGGTGCATGTGTATGGTTGCGTCTCTGCTGTGTGAGTGTGTGCAAGCTTCAGCGCCGCTGAGAGTTGGTGTCAAGCGCTCGGACAGTCTTGGCTCACATGTGGTCTGACGCGGACGTGTATCTATTGTTCTACTGAATAAATCCTGTTTGCTCTCTCTGCACTCTGCTTTATTCAGTCAACCTGCTCCAAAGATAACAACAGGTTATGGGCCGTGCGCGCTTCAACTTCGCGAGTGAGTGTGGTAAAAAAGCGAAAGTTTACGTGAGTGCTGGGAGGGAGAGTCGAACGAACTCGATTAGGAGCCTGCACACTGCTTCTTTTTCTTCACGACTCACAAAGGCAAGGAATGGCAGACTCGGGCAGAAAGGACGCTGACAAGGCAGGTCAGGACGAGTCAAGCGAGATGGCCGGCCAGGCAGGGTTCCAGAAATTAAGTAAGTACCTAAAAAGCATACTTCATCGGGAGTGTTCGCGTTGTGAAATTCAACGACGAAAGTCGTTGAACAAAAGAATTAACGGTCTCCAACAAAAATGGCCGCCAAAAAGCTCTAGCGGGCGGGTGTCTTCCCGCGCGACGTGAATATGGCGCGGCGTGCGGGTCCAAGCCGGGAGTGGGGGACGTGCGCGCGCACAACAGTGGCTCTTCTCACTAGACAAAGAGAAGCCAGCGGAAGGGGGAGCGCCGCAAGGAGGCAAAGCTCGACAGCGCGTGCAAGATCAAGCGAACTGAATATACGATATGCATATACAAGCATGTATATGCATGGGTAGTTAAAGCTATACACTAACCCAAGTGAATATTACAGCTGACCAGCAACGACAGAAAGTAATGAAAATTAGACTGCAACTCTGGAAACACTACAGACTGGGAGAACGGCACAAGCACGAAGGATTGTTCATGGTACGGATGAACTCGCCCACTGCAGAAGTCAGCTTTGGACTGGTTTTCACAAACCAAGAAACCCAACTGATTAGTAAGTCTTGTCGAGCTACTAATCTTCGAATGAATGAAAGCATGAATGGACAAATAGGTCAATTAAATAAATTGACGAAGGACAGTGCACTGGGCATTGCAGCTGCAAAGGCAATGCTGGACTGGTGAGAGGCGTTAGCCGATCACACAAGAATGTCACGTTGAGGGGGTCCTAACCACCTCTAGTGTATTGAAATGGCCTGTACACTATGTGGAAAGACTAAGAGCATTTACCAAAGCCCAACCTGTGTCCGGGAAGGTGGATGTAAATACTCGTTGCAAGTATTCCGCTTGTGTCGGCGGCTCTGCTTAGCAGCATTAAGCCTCTCATCATCAGAATGTAGTTCTTGCAGGAACTAACAAAATTCTGACTGTGAATTGATGCTTGCTCTGAGCTTTGGCTGAAACGTGAACACTAACCGAATGTAGTATGAATTTAAAATCAATGAATGCTCAAATTTTCAGAACCAGGAGTGATCGATGACATGTCACTTGGATGGATGGACGCCATGTTTTCCAGACTGACAGATGAGAAAGGGAGATTCTGGCTGAGAATGCGCACGGTACAACCACTAGACGAGCCAACCTCACCCAGAACTCAAACATTGACAGAAATTCTGCAGACAGTCATCAAAAGCAACGAAGACCTGGCAAAATAGAAACAGGAGTCCCTGGCCGTAATGCGGTCAACCGCTAAAATACAAACTGACATCGCGTCCACATTGGCGCAGTGTACCCAGCTGATAGATTCCATCTCCTCGCGTCTGGGACTGACAATAACAAAAAAAACCGACACACCGACAGACCAAACGAGGACTGACTCACCGACTAGAGACAAAGTACAGACTGGCACTGTACTGATCCACGAGGTACATATCGAGCCGACACCCAAGGACTGGGAGGCTGCCAGCGCAGGCGACTTGACGGATGGCCGACAACAGACGGCCAAACCAATGATAGTGAGCGATGTAACGCTTAAAGGACCGAATATGACCGAAGACCCGGACGCCATTCAGATTGCTGAGACGGTTGTTGAAAAAGACGACTGGGAACTTCAGACTCACTCCTCACTAGAAGAAGGAGAGAGTCAAGACGGAGAATAACTTCAAACACCTCAAATCAAGATGACGAATAGCTTCGGAATAACCGCGTCAACCCCTTATCATGTCAAATCTAAGGCTTCTGAGGTTAGGTTCGAGAGTGAAGGACACGTGAGTAATACTTCAATTGCAGATTTAGTTTCTAAAGCGGTTACTGATAAATTGCAACAGACGTTAAAATTAGACAGATCATTAAATGATCCCTAGATAGGAAACGGCTCAATTAGCATCGATTTGAATCATAATGAAGTGAGCGTGCATAGGAGGTACACTTTAACAAAAAAAATTAGATACGAGACCTTCGAAAATTTCCTATATACAGAACTGAAAGCTAAAAGACTGTTTTATGTACTTGACAAAAATGAAAGATCTAAAATAGATAGTCTAAAACTTGAGAACGACGATATTAAGACGAAAGATATAATAATTAATCCCGTTCACGAAGAATACAATGACAGATTTTCCCACTTGAGCAACCCCATTGACTTACTAAAAGAAATTAAAAGAATAAAAACGCAAGAAATTGGACTTACTAAACACACCGCGTACCTCTCTATTACGCGGTTAAAAGATCCGTTCCAGCAGTCATGAAAAATTGCAAAGGCTCCCACGAGCGCCTTGCACGTAGGAGACAGGCCACACCATCCTGAAAGGCACAGCCTATGCTTTTCCTGCGGGGGAAAGGGGCACGAACGCCAGTACTGCCCAAGTCCAAATCTGAGAATCTGCTACAAATGTCAAAGCACGAAGCATCTGCAGAAGGACTGCCCGACTGACAGGCCTGGACTGAGATTTACGGTTAAAAGATCAAGTTCAGACAAGAACACTGCTTATGACGATAGCGTTGTCAAAAGAACAAGACTCGAGAATGATTGTACCCGCTCGTCACGGACAGCTAAGCCAAAAATAGCTTCGGGACGCAATCGAGGCACCTCACATTCTACTAGTAATGGAAGCAGAGGTCAAAGTGCGAGGCAGCTGTCAAAGACACAATTTCATCCTCACGGTAAGGGAAAGAAATCTATTAATTGTCATTTAGCTAACTGTGAAAAATGCGATGAAAACAGCTCCGACGAAAACGAATCAGACGGTAGGAACACTGAACTAGGAAAATTCATTGCTGATTCGGGCGCGTCTGATCACATTGCTAAAAGTTGACTGCTGTTTAAAAACCTGGATGTCGTGGATACCGGTGTTATCAACTGTGCGAACAAAGACGAGAAAGCAAATTTAAAATTTGAAGGTCG
>CAKNXH010052604.1:0-20136 GCA_932178445.1 Andricus quercusramuli
TAATTATCCCCAAAATCAACGATTTCAAGCACAAAATAATTGGTCAAATGACCAACCCCGATATGAGCCGTGGGGAACTCAGAATAAATACAACCAATATAGACCCCCGTGGAGAGAACAGGGTCCTAGCCAACAATGGAATAGAAATGACTCTCGAAACGACCCAAAAGACGTGAATAACTATCAGCCTAAACCTAATAAAATAATATGTCACTATTGCAAAGAACCGGGTCATGTAATTAATGATTGCCGTAAAAAACAACATAATAATCAATATCAACAGCAACAACCGCAACAATTAAATCCTTCTCAACAAATAAATTCGGAAAACTCCAATGCCCTTCCCAGACCGGTTGCTCAGAGGAAGGCCTAAAGAAAGAATCCCTGGCGGACCGGCCGAACGCAAACATTACGCTACAGCGTAACGGTAAAGTAATGGTAAAGTAATGCTAAAGTAATATGGCATTATAATTAATAAAGGAAACAAAATTAATATGTAAATTGTTGCAATTATAATAAAACGTTAAAATTTACATTAAATGGTCATGCCGTAATTGCAACAAGTTGCTTTCTCAGCGTTAAAAAATAAAAAAACAAAGTGGCTGTCATTCAAGTCGGGTCCCTGCAGACTGGCAACCCACTTAAAGCCACGTTAGCGGGTTGCCAGTATGCAGGGCCCGACTGCAATGACGGTCACTATGTTTTTTTATTTTTTAATGCTGCAAAAGCAACTTGTTGCAATTGCGGCATGACCGTTGAACGTAAATTTCAACGTTTTATTATAATTGCAACAGTTTACATATTAATTTTGTTTCCTTTATTAATTATAATGCCATATTACTTTACCATTACTTTAGCATTACTTTACCGTTACGCTGTAGCGTAATGTTTGCGTTCGGCCGGTCCGCCAGGGATTAAATGCATCCGATCCTAATTCTGAAAATATAGAGAAACAAAAAACAGTAAAAGTAAACTTAAGCGTCACTGATACTATACCTCACATAACGCTATCAGCAAACGGTTTGAATAATCCTGTAAGATTAATGATTGATACAGGTGCAGGTCCTACTTTAATTAAAGAAAAAGCAGTCGAATCGTGCGTAAACATTAATAAACAACATTGTCTGAAACTTACTGGAGTTAACGAACACCCAGTATACACTCTCGGTCAAATAACAATAAACATTCTAGAATTTCCAACAATTTTGAATATAATTTCCAATGAAGTACCAGTAGAACACGACGGAGTCTTAGGAAGTGAATATTTTCGCAAAAACAATGTAAAAATAAATTATGCAGAAAAGCAACTAGAAATCAATGAAAAACACTACCCTTTTGACTCCTCTGAAATAATCACAATTCCGCCTAGAACAATTTCTGATTTTTATATACATGTTAAAAACAAGGATAAGGAAATAGGATACGTCCTATTTCGTATATATTTCGGAAACGCAATAGTTAAAAATAACAACGGTAAAGCATATTTAAAAATCGCTAATACTCGTGAAGAACCAGTAGTACTTGCAATTCCAACTGCAGAAATTCTCGACTTTGAAGAATTGACACCTGAAGATAACGAAGCTTTTATTACACAAAATCAAAATGAAAATAATAAATACCAAACAGTCGAACAAGACCTTAGCTGTTTTCAGAATTCAAATAAAAATGGAGATTATGTTCACAAAACCTTTAATATTACAAATGAAGATAGAGTCAAGTCAATAAAAGAACTATTACGTCTTGAACATTTAAATAAAGAAGAATATGCACATGTAGAAAAACTCATTAAACAAAACGCAGACCGATTCCATATACCAGGAGAAATACTCGAAGGCACAAACGTATTAAAACACAGCATTATAACCACGGACGAAATACCAGTTTTTACACGACCATACAGACTCCCCCACGTTCAAAAAGAAGAAATCCAAGATCAAGTCAAAGAATTAATTAAGACAAAAATAATAAAGCCATCACAACCTCCATATAATACACCAGTATTTCCAGTCCCTAAGATACCGGACTCCCACGGAAACATAAAATGGCGTATGGTTTTAGATTATCGCAAATTGAACGAAAAAACTATCAGTGATTCATATCCACTTCCAAATATTACAGAAATTTTAGATCAATTAGGGAAAGCCCAATACTTTTCGGTATTTGACTTAGCATGGGGATTCCATCAGATAAAAATGGACCCTCGAGATTCACACAAAACAGCCTTTTCAACTCCCTTCGGACACTATGAATTCGACCGCATGCCGTTTGGTTTGAAAAACGCCCCTGCCACCTTTCAACGCCTTATGGACTTAGTATTGACTGGCCTTCAAGGCACTGAACTTTTCGTCTACCTAGATGATATAGTTATTTATGCGGATACATTAGAAGAACATGATAAAAAATTCACAGAATTAATAAATAGATTACGTAACGCAAATCTTAAATTACAACCTGACAAATGCGAATTTTTGCGTCCTGAATTAAAATACTTAGGACATATTATCGATAAAAATGGAGTGAGACCAGACCCTAAAAAAGTAGAAGCCGTCAAAAAATTTCCAGTTCCTAAAAAACCAAAAAATATCAAAGAATTCATAGGATTAGCAGGATATTATAGAAAATTTGTCGACGGATTTTCAAAAATCGCCGCACCTCTAAATAAATTATTGAAAAAAGACACACCATTTGTATGGACAGAATCCCAGCAAACTGCATTTGACACATTAAAGGAAAAATTATGTAACGCGCCTTTATTACAAAGACCAGATTTCTCGCAACCTTTTGTACTAACGACAGATGCATCAGGATTTGCCGTTGGTGGAATTTTATCACAAGGAAAAATTGGCAAAGATAAACCCATTGCTTACGCCTCTCGAAGTTTAAATGATAATGAAAGAAAGTATGACACTTATCAAAAAGAAGCCCTAGCAATTATATTTTGTGTAACACATTTCCGCCCTTATCTATACGGACACAGATTTACGCTAGTAACCGATCACAAACCATTAGTTTGGTTTCAAAATTGCAAAGATCCTTGTTCTAGAGTAACAAGATGGAAATTAAAATTAGCCGAATATGACTTTCAAGTGGTCTATAAAGCAGGAAAAATGAATGTAAATGCAGACGCGTTATCAAGAAACCCCACAGATGTTAATCTCGAAATAGAAGAAGAAGATATTAAAATAAAAGAAGAACATATTAAAATAAAAGAAAAAGTTACTCAAGTAAAAGAGGAAGATATTAAGATAAAAGAAAAAGTTACTCAAATAAAAGAAGATATTAAAATAAAAGAAGAAAGTATTAAAATGAAAGAAAAAGATACTCAAATACAAGAAGAAGATACTAAAATAAAGGAAGAAGATACTAAGATAAAAGAAAAAGATACTAAAATAATGAAAGTTAATCAAGAAGCATACTCTACGCGCTCAAAATCAAATTCAAAATCGAGTTCTAACAGAGACTCACTATCAATTTCAAAATCAAGTACTAACAAAGACTCAAAATCTAATTTTACTGATTCATGTATAAACTCACAGTCGAGTTTCAATCCAAGTTCAAGTTCAAATTCTAATATGAAAATAAATAAAGAAAACGATATTCTCACTGAAGAATTATTTAATCAAGTTAAAGAAAGAATTTATGTGTTACTGAATCAAATGGATCTCTCAAATCTAAATGAAATAAAAGAATCAAAATGCCACGCAATCGTAACAAGAGGAAAATCAAGAAATCAAACTGAAGAAACTAAAAATCCAGTTAATAAACAAGAAAATATTCAAGAAACCTTTGAAGAAGATAATAGCGAAGATAATTACGAAAAGGACTCTCAAGAAGAAATCATTATTAAGAAAAAACGAGGTAGACCACGCAAGGCTACACTAAAAACAAAAAACTTTATCCCTACTCTTGCAGCAAAAAGAGAGGAAGACCAAGAAAAGAAATTATTACTAAATCAAAAAAGTACAATGAAGTAAAAACGGACGTTAATCCCGATTATATATCAGACAACTCAGACTCTGATCCTGATTATGATGAAAATGTAAAGAAGAAAAAGAAATCCTGTAAGAAAAAGAAGAAATTGAAAATTCAAGAAGAAGAAGAAGATAGCAACGCAGAAAATCCAGATTATTTTTCCAGTTCCAGTGAATCAAGCGAAAATGAAAAATTAAGCGATCCCGGAGAAAATTTTTTAGAAAATTACAATGAAAATTTAAACGATGAAAATTTCAATGAAAATTTGTTTGAGTTAGATGAAATTAATCCTGATTTTAATGAAGATTTACCAGAAACAAATGACAATAAAGAAACACATTACGGAGATTCAGCACAAAATCGCCCGCCCCCAGAGCCACCGCCGGATAAACCAGCCGTCGGAACGTCAACTAAGCATCCAAATATAATAGACTGCCGCGATAAAATTACGATGAGAAAAGATAACTATGCATACTTCACTACAACAAATGGAGAACCCCGAGATAATGGATCAGAATTATTATTGAAGCGTGAACAATTACCCAAGTTTGCAAACCTTCAGAAAGGTCTTGCCAAAGAAATTCATAATGGAAAAAATTATCACATAGCCCTTCCTATCGAAGAAGAAGAAAAAGAAAATCTTGCAGAAACACTAAATAGTATAAAGTTAACCATTTTTTCCTTGCATAATATAGCCAGCAAATTAAACTTAAAATCAATCAGTATAGCTAAAACTGGTTACGTAAATAATATACCATGGGAAGAAATCTTAACTCAACTAAAATCCGTATTTTCAGAATCAAATACAAAGATAATTATTTGCTCAGGAATCACACGATATCCCACAAAAGGACAGAAAAATGAAATTTTAGTAGAAGCTCATTCATCAGCATTAGGTGGTCACAAAGGAGTGACAAAAACATACAATAGAATACGACAACATTTTTTCTGGGAGAACATGAAAATAGACATACAAAAATATATTCAACTTTGTTTACAATGTCAACTTAAAAAATTGGTACGCGTCAAAACAAAAAATCCAATGGTCATAACTGACACCCCAGGAACCGCATTCGAGAAAATATCAATGGATATCGTAGGAAAATTACCAAAAACCGAAAAAGGAAATGAATATATTTTGACAATTCAAGATAACTTTACCAAATTTTGTGTAGCTTGTGCCCTTCCAAATCATCAAGCTAGCACAATAGCAGACGCATTTGTAAAGACATTTATTTGCACTTTTGGCTCACCAAGAGGTGTTTTAACTGATCAAGGTAAAGATTTTTTGAGTAACTTACTACGAAGATTCGCTAAAAGATTTCGTATCAGACAATTTAAAACTACGGCATTTCACCCACAATCAAACGGATCTTTGGAAAGATCTCATCACGTCTTAGCGGAATATTTAAAACAATTTACAGAGAAAAACGCAGAATGGGATGATTGGTTAGAATTAGCCACATTTTCTTATAATACCAGTGTTCATGAAGCAACAAAATGTACCCCGTACGAATTAGTTTTTGGAAAACTAGCTCGATTACCTTCCAGTGAACCCCCGCCAGAACATGAAAAATTACAAACGTATGATGACTATACACAAAATCTAGTAACAAGATTACATGGAATTCGCGAACTAGCCCGACAAAATTTAATTTCAGCTAAAGAAAAATCAAAACAATATTATGATAGAAAAATCAATCCTCAAGAATTCAAAGTAGGAGACAAAGTATTTTTATTAGCAGGAGGAAAAATCAAAAAGCTCAACAATCAATATTCAGGACGATACGAAGTATTAGAAATTCCGGGAAAAGGAAACGTCAAAATTCAAATAAAAAACTCCCCAAAAGTCATACACATTAATCGACTTAAGCGCTCACTGATTGATTTATCAGAAACAAAGTCAAAATCTTCTAAAAAAGTGAAATAACTTCGATAAATAATTTTTTTTTCTCATTCTTATTCTCAAATTTAACTAAAATGCTTTTTCTAATATAAAATTCCAAATTCAACATCATATAAAATAATTACAAATATTGATTTATTTTTTTAATTAGATTTCATTGAATAGCTAAAATTCTTTATAAGATTTTATTCATGAATTATAACTATCGAATTAGACATGTTGAATAATACTAATTCATGTCTGCATTTATTTTCCAGAATCCAGCCATCGAGAAGCAATATGTCTTGGCATAAAATATCGCTTTCCTAATTCAATGTTATTTATCCAACAGTAAAACCATTAAAATCTTATATCAGATATTGAAAATGTGATATGCTTTCGACTTAAGCCTCTAAAAAAGTTAGATTTTATTTTTTTTATCATATCACAGAAGTTCAACATCTTCCTTTAGTTTCTACGACGTCAATTCAAGAATACATTTGTCAGTATATCAATTGAAGTTAACCCCTTATAGAAGATCTACTAGCTTAAATTGAATTATTCTCCTAAAGCAAGACATTAATTTTACCAAATTGAATTATTTTTTTCTCTAAACTATGATAATAAAAAATTATAACTATTCATAAAAAAGATAGAAAAGCAATAGTTTTGTACCTTAATTATAATCCATTTTTCTGTCGTACTTCCCATGATCACTTCTTTCACAAAACTGATTTCTCTTTAAAATCTCAAGTATACATATGGGATAGATACAGTGGATAATAGAACCCCACTTTTGAAAAACATTTTTCCTACGAACCAATCAAAATAAAGAAGTTCTTGACCACACCCCCATAACAGCATCTATTACAATCTCAGACGAAGACCCCTATTCCTAATCTTAGTATATTCAACTCCTATTTACCACTACCTTATACTATCTAGCATTTTAAACTGTTTTAAAACCCCAACCTACATTCATCTCTCTTTTTCTATTTACCTCTCACTCAATGTCTTACTTATTTTCCAATCTACATTCATACATCATGTATCCTAATGAAGTACTAATTGCAAGAACTTTGAAATAAACAAGTTGATTATTAATTTATTTTGCTTAAACCTACATAAAATCATAAAATATTTTTAAAAAAAGCAAAAATTAATTATGACTATTCTATACATTCACTCATTTCTCATTTAATCACTTGTTATCTATTCAATTCTCACTTATAACTTTCTCAAGAATTTTTTTTCAGAAAATTTTTTTTTTCTCCTTGCTAATTTTTCTATTTTTTATTAGATATGAGAATTCACGTATTTAAAGAAATGTTGAACTATGTAAGGTTGGAATCTTTTCTTTCCTTTCTGTACAGAAATTATTCCAACTCCTGAAAGCCCAAAGATTGCGCACTCAGACTATATGGACGGCGTTGATCCATACGGCTATTCAAAAGGTAACAATTACATAGTTAATACTTATTGGTTTCCACGGAAATCAAAATCATTTGGATTCATTTTGAAAAAAAAGCATCTATAAAAAAACAGCAACAATCATAATGCAAGAAATCAACTCTACTGTTTTGCGAAGATGCCAAACATAAAAAATTCTATTTTTTACCAGAAAGCCCTATCAAATATTGTAAAACTTGCTTCCTTCTAGTTACTTCAAATTGTAAAACATTCCTCCGAGAATCAAATTCATGGTATTTCCTTGGTAAAATATCACAAGTACAATAACAATGTTATTCATGTTCGAGATACTTATTGTATCCTAAAAGAGAATTATCTACATGTAATGTTTATTTGCAAGTATCTGATCAATAGACACAAGAATATATGCGAGACACCGAAATTAACACTAACATGTAAAATGAGCAAAAATGTTTTACAACCAAATTTTTTTTTTGAATTATACAATACATTTTCACTAATTCAATATTTTCGCTCATTTCACAATTAAACATAAAAGAAGCAATCAAATACAACGTAATTTAAATATTCATACTACTCAAGCATACCGATATTTTTACGTATGATTATTATATTCCTACTACATGCACTTGCATGAATTTAGTATAAAAAAAAAGAAGAAAACATCTAAAAAATATACAATTAAAAATATATACTTCTTTTCTATTATAATAATAAGCATTATTAAGTAAAATAAACATTGACATAAAACTTCCTATTTTTTCATTATAAGATTTAAATTTTACTATCTTAAAAATATCGTATGTTTCAGTAGAAATAAAACCAACCAATCTATGGAAAAATCCAGCTGAATCAGTCAGCTCATTGCAAACATTGAAAGAAATTAGTATCGAATATAACTTTTCTAGCCAAAATTATAAGGTCGTTACTTTACAACCAAAATCGCCTCTCCAAGTATTTGTTATAACTTGCGAAATATCTAAAGGTCATACAAATTATGTAAAAACTAGCGAACCTTTTGTCCCAAAACAAACAGCGAAACACGATGCTGCAAAAAAGATTTTAAGATTGTTATCCAATATATACCTTTTTAGTAATGACCAATTACCTACACATAACGATAACGAGTGAGAACCAGAAATACAATTTGGAAGAATTAAACTTTATAAATGGACTAATGCCTGCGAAAGATGTTATCAAAGAGAACATAGGGCAATAGATTGCCACGGCGTCAGAGGAAATCAGAATTATATAGACTAATTTTGTTCACGTAGAGTTTCTTTAACAAATATTACATAAGAATATATTCATTACCCATTTAGAGTTAGACGAAAAGATCCCAGAGAAATAAAAAAAATAATAATAATAAGACGAACAATTAATCTTTTCCTCTTTCTCAAAAGCGTGCGTTCCTAGAATATAAGATCTGCTACGTAGACCACCGAACCCAAAAGTTCAAATACACAAATTACAATAAACAAGTTTGATCATGGTTATTGCATTCCCATGCTCAAACTTAAGGGGGGGAGGTGTCACGTCCCGCGACTTTTATAATAATAATATATAATTACAAACAATATATTATTACTACATAACATTCATATTCAATAGTTTATGACTATATAACATTTATATTCAATTGATTATAACTACATAACATTTATATTAACTAATAAAACAACAAGCTGAAATATCATATCCAATATACAATTACTATTGTCAAAATCATATTATATACAAACCCGACATTGTTGAAATCATTCGTGAAGAACGGATTTATAACGAACAACGCAATGGACCAAGATGAGTTGTACGCATCAATTTTTCGCCCAACGAAGAGGCACACGCTAATCAAAAACACATAAATTAATCAACAAGGCAACCAGAAAAGCAAGCTGCATTTTGTTTCCCATACGCTTACAAAATGCTGGTACCTATAGCACTTATATAGCACAGTAAACGAAAATAAGCGATTCACATAAAAATCTCGTCTATCCAACACAAGAAATGGGCACATAATAATCAAAGGACCATAAATTAATCAGCGAAGCAACCATGAGAACTAGCCACATCTTCAATCCTATACACCTTCAAATGCTGGTACTTACAGCACATATACAGTACATTAAACTAAAATGAGCGGGCTACATAAATTTGCAGAACTAACACAGCCTTAAACACACATTAATTGAAGAGCTATAAATTAATCAGCAAGCCAACCTTATGAACAGACCAGATTCTCAACCCCATACGTTTACAAAATGCTGGTACCTATACTACTCATCTACATGATTTAAGCATCTTGACCTACTTATGCCTATGCAAGGGACACCAGCATCTTCGATACAAAAGCAATAAATATCTCAATCAAGGTGACAGTTGTAGGAGGGTGAACCTCTGACAAATAAGACACGCAAACCTTATGCCCCTCTACATAATAGAATATCTCAGCCTTTGTCATCTAGGAAGGGATACCATATATTTGGTAACTGCCCCATTCTCCATATTTGGGCACATTACGATTCCTCATCACTGATTGGCTATCCTATCAATTAACCCTTTGGACTAGGAAGGGATATAGTGCATCCTAGCTACTGCGACACTTTCCGTATATGGGCATACATAAAAATCTCGATGCCCATTGGATAATTAAATCCCTACCACTCATTTACATAATTAATCTTCAACGATGATTGGAACCATGATGAATCCCTACTTCTAATACCACTCACCCCTACGGGAATCTTAGGAGGGATCTCATGAATAAATACAGCAGATTTGGAAGCAGGAACTCAGTTTAGGGACTTTAACGAGTCTGTACAGTTTTTAGGAAGTTCAACCAGTCTACCTAGTTTAGACTCTCCACCATTAAAGAACCACACCCAGTACTACAATCAAATTTGTAGAAACCCTAAAACTCCGGTCCCAAATACTCGGGCCGTCAAAATCTTCTTCAAATCTAACTTCTGTGCGGGAGCGTCACATCGAAACACAATAAACCACTTGTAACAAAGAACGAGGGAGGCCCAGATCCACTGACCTGGTCAGCGCAGCCTCCATTGTTGTATACTCACCCCCTACGGGTCCCACAAAGAGCTCCGGCCAGAGGGTGCAACACATCAACCACAAATAAGTGAGTAGTAAATTATCTCGCTTTCTCGTTTTCCTTTCTCTTACTCTATCGTTTACTTAACTAGTCATCCCTGTTTAAGGTGGACTAAAACTAAACGAGAAGAGGCAAGCCAAAACAAGAGTACTCCAGCTGCATTAATCTCAAATCAACCTTTTTGTACTTCATCTCAGTAAAATTGCTATTGTCCTAATAAACTTTAATTAATTTATATTCAAATCTTATTAATTTATTTCTGTAGACCGTAGTTATCCTCATCCCAGTTTTTTAATTTACATTAAAATCTAAAACGAGGAACCATCTTTATTTAAAAAAATATAAGGTAAGTTATGTTGATTAAGACGTAACATACCTCGTATATTTTTGGTGCATCGGCCTTGGAAATTATAAACTACCAATACAGAAATAAATTAAATTTTTTTTCTTTTCTCCTTTACTTAAAATCAAGTTCAAATTTAAAAAACAATTCAAAACTCTCCTTATCCATTACTTCCAAAATTTATCTGAAACAACCTACACAAATTACCTATCCTGCTTGTGCTTTGTAGCAGAGTATCCTGCCTGTGCTTTGTAGCAGGGAATTATTTCCAAAAAATCCTCCTCAATCTACCTGTCAAAAACTACCTATCCTGCTTGTGCTTTGTAGCAGAGTATCCTGCCTGTGCTATCTAGCAGGGCATTATTTCCAAAAAATCCTCCTAAATCCACCTGTCAAAAACTACCTATCCTGCTTGTGCTTTGTAGCAGAGTATCCTGCCTGTGCTATGTAGCAGGGCATTATTTCCAAAAAAATCCTCCTAAATCTACCTGTCAAAAAATACCTATCCTGCTTGTGCTTTGTAGCAGAGTATCCTGCCTGTGCTTTGTAGCAGGGCATTCTTTTCAAAATTCACCTAAGTTCCTTACAAATATGTCATTTTAGAATAAATTCAAATACTAACAAAAGCATAAAGCGTAAATTCAAATCAAGAGGAGGTAAAAAGATTAAAGAACTTGTTGACAAAATAAACATTTCAAGTTCACAAGTAGAATCCAAAAAAGAAATCCAAAACGATAACGAATTTCAAATTGTATTTAACTCTTTGTTTGTCAAGGCTGAAGCTTTCATGACAATCAAAAGTTAAAAGACTGAACCTAGTTTGCTCGATAATCACCTATCTTTCTATTTCAAAAAGTTATGCCAAAATTTTTTCTGTCTCTTTTACGTATGGTTAAGAACTCTATTAAAAAACTGAGACATAAAAAACTTGTCAATTAAAAAAAAAGCACTGGAACTCAAACTTCGAATTTCTTCTATTACTTGTCTATGATATTTATTTCTCTATGATATAAACCTGTCTATATTATTTCTTTCTCTGTGATCTGAACCTGTCTATATTATTTCTCTCATTCTCACCTGCCAATGATTTTTACCTGCCTATTATATTTACATGTATGTGTCCATATTTATCATTTATAAAACGTGTGTGAACATCTAACCCAAAAAGTGTCAAAGTATTCAAAAAATTAAGAAATGAAAAATTATAAATGTCCGCCCCAGGTTTAAACACAAACTTTGAAAAACGGGTTACAAGAAATCAAGCACAAAAAGACCCCGCGTTAGCAGAAATAGTGGAAAATACCCAAAATCTTCCCATACGAACAAAAAAATCTCTAAACTTTAATCAAGAAATTTTAGAAAAACAAGACTCACCGGTAGTCCAAAGACTAAAAGATAATAGTGTAATTTATGCTTCAAACTCGAATTTCGACGAAACATTAGGAAACGATACCCTTCTAGATGAAACTTTAACAAACAGCAGAATAAACTTCAGAGCGAATTCCACTGTTGCAGATTCAGAAAAATCAGTAGAAAACCAAGAAACTTCCATAGAAAAATCAGTTAATTCATTTTCAAACTCTTTTTCCGACTCGCAAAAATCACAAGAAAAGCAAACAACACTTTTCTCAGAACAAATAAATTCAAATATCGAAATAAAAAACGTTGATAAGGAAATTAAAATTGAACATATTTTACCAGAAATAATAATAACAAACCCTAACGGAGACAATTTCAATTTATCAGACTCAGACTCTGAAATTAAAAAAGACAGTATGAGTAAACTCCCTAACAACCAGCAAATCTCACTTCGAGATGCGCGCGAAGTCGTTCCCCTGTTCGACGGAACAAATAACGTCCCCTTTTCACATTTCATAGAATCATGTTTTGAAGCAAGATCAATGGTCCCTAACGCCGAAGCCGAAGCAAATCTAGTGAAACTACTTCGTTCTAAAATCTCGGGAGAAGCAAGAAAATGCATTTATGGTCATACATTTTATTCAATAGAAGAATTAGTAAATAAACTCAAAACGGTATACGCTCCTACTAAAACAGTATATCAACTCCAAGGGGAACTCGGTAATATATATATGTGGGAAAATGAAAACGTAATATCTTATGCTTCGCGTATTAAAGAAATTACTGATAGAATAATTGACGCTCATAAAATGAACAATAAAGGAACAACCGAAAAATCCTTTCAAACTGAATTAGAAAATTACGCGATGGATCATTTTATTAGAGGACTTAGACCAGAATTAGAAATGAGAATAGGAACAGCAGATTCATTTTCGCAACTTGCTACCAAAGCAATTGAAATTGAAAAAAGATTAGCAACTAACAAAGACATAAGAAAAGAATCGCGACCTGTTCCTTATTCAGGAGAAACTTCTAAATCCAATAAAGTACACCTTACAAGAGGAGAAAATGCACAATGTCAATTTTGCGAAAAAAACCGGTCATGTAGCATCAGTATGTCGTATTCTTGCAAGACAACTATCAAACCATCAAAATACTCAATTTAATCGAACAAATAATTCTCAGACACAATTTCCTAATAATTATTCAAAACCTTACTTTAATAATAACAATAATCAAAGACAATTTTTTCCGAATAATTTCCAAAATCAAAGACAATTTTCTCCAAGTAATTTTCAAAGACAATCATTTCCTAATAATTCTCCAACTCAAAGACAATCTTTTCCTAATTATCCCCAAAATCAACGATTTCAAGCACAAAATAATTGGTCAAATGACCAACCCCGATATGAGCCGTGGGGAACTCAGAATAAATACAACCAATATAGACCCCCGTGGAGAGAACAGGGTCCTAGCCAACAATGGAATAGAAATGACTCTCGAAACGACCCAAAAGACGTGAATAACTATCAGCCTAAACCTAATAAAATAATATGTCACTATTGCAAAGAACCGGGTCATGTAATTAATGATTGCCGTAAAAAACAACATAATAATCAATATCAACAGCAACAACCGCAACAATTAAATCCTTCTCAACAAATAAATTCGGAAAACTCCAATGCCCTTCCCAGACCGGTTGCTCAGAGGAAGGCCTAAAGAAAGAATCCCTGGCGGACCGGCCGAACGCAAACATTACGCTACAGCGTAACGGTAAAGTAATGGTAAAGTAATGCTAAAGTAATATGGCATTATAATTAATAAAGGAAACAAAATTAATATGTAAATTGTTGCAATTATAATAAAACGTTAAAATTTACATTAAATGGTCATGCCGTAATTGCAACAAGTTGCTTTCTCAGCGTTAAAAAATAAAAAAACAAAGTGGCTGTCATTCAAGTCGGGTCCCTGCAGACTGGCAACCCACTTAAAGCCACGTTAGCGGGTTGCCAGTATGCAGGGCCCGACTGCAATGACGGTCACTATGTTTTTTTATTTTTTAATGCTGCAAAAGCAACTTGTTGCAATTGCGGCATGACCGTTGAACGTAAATTTCAACGTTTTATTATAATTGCAACAGTTTACATATTAATTTTGTTTCCTTTATTAATTATAATGCCATATTACTTTACCATTACTTTAGCATTACTTTACCGTTACGCTGTAGCGTAATGTTTGCGTTCGGCCGGTCCGCCAGGGATTAAATGCATCCGATCCTAATTCTGAAAATATAGAGAAACAAAAAACAGTAAAAGTAAACTTAAGCGTCACTGATACTATACCTCACATAACGCTATCAGCAAACGGTTTGAATAATCCTGTAAGATTAATGATTGATACAGGTGCAGGTCCTACTTTAATTAAAGAAAAAGCAGTCGAATCGTGCGTAAACATTAATAAACAACATTGTCTGAAACTTACTGGAGTTAACGAACACCCAGTATACACTCTCGGTCAAATAACAATAAACATTCTAGAATTTCCAACAATTTTGAATATAATTTCCAATGAAGTACCAGTAGAACACGACGGAGTCTTAGGAAGTGAATATTTTCGCAAAAACAATGTAAAAATAAATTATGCAGAAAAGCAACTAGAAATCAATGAAAAACACTACCCTTTTGACTCCTCTGAAATAATCACAATTCCGCCTAGAACAATTTCTGATTTTTATATACATGTTAAAAACAAGGATAAGGAAATAGGATACGTCCTATTTCGTATATATTTCGGAAACGCAATAGTTAAAAATAACAACGGTAAAGCATATTTAAAAATCGCTAATACTCGTGAAGAACCAGTAGTACTTGCAATTCCAACTGCAGAAATTCTCGACTTTGAAGAATTGACACCTGAAGATAACGAAGCTTTTATTACACAAAATCAAAATGAAAATAATAAATACCAAACAGTCGAACAAGACCTTAGCTGTTTTCAGAATTCAAATAAAAATGGAGATTATGTTCACAAAACCTTTAATATTACAAATGAAGATAGAGTCAAGTCAATAAAAGAACTATTACGTCTTGAACATTTAAATAAAGAAGAATATGCACATGTAGAAAAACTCATTAAACAAAACGCAGACCGATTCCATATACCAGGAGAAATACTCGAAGGCACAAACGTATTAAAACACAGCATTATAACCACGGACGAAATACCAGTTTTTACACGACCATACAGACTCCCCCACGTTCAAAAAGAAGAAATCCAAGATCAAGTCAAAGAATTAATTAAGACAAAAATAATAAAGCCATCACAACCTCCATATAATACACCAGTATTTCCAGTCCCTAAGATACCGGACTCCCACGGAAACATAAAATGGCGTATGGTTTTAGATTATCGCAAATTGAACGAAAAAACTATCAGTGATTCATATCCACTTCCAAATATTACAGAAATTTTAGATCAATTAGGGAAAGCCCAATACTTTTCGGTATTTGACTTAGCATGGGGATTCCATCAGATAAAAATGGACCCTCGAGATTCACACAAAACAGCCTTTTCAACTCCCTTCGGACACTATGAATTCGACCGCATGCCGTTTGGTTTGAAAAACGCCCCTGCCACCTTTCAACGCCTTATGGACTTAGTATTGACTGGCCTTCAAGGCACTGAACTTTTCGTCTACCTAGATGATATAGTTATTTATGCGGATACATTAGAAGAACATGATAAAAAATTCACAGAATTAATAAATAGATTACGTAACGCAAATCTTAAATTACAACCTGACAAATGCGAATTTTTGCGTCCTGAATTAAAATACTTAGGACATATTATCGATAAAAATGGAGTGAGACCAGACCCTAAAAAAGTAGAAGCCGTCAAAAAATTTCCAGTTCCTAAAAAACCAAAAAATATCAAAGAATTCATAGGATTAGCAGGATATTATAGAAAATTTGTCGACGGATTTTCAAAAATCGCCGCACCTCTAAATAAATTATTGAAAAAAGACACACCATTTGTATGGACAGAATCCCAGCAAACTGCATTTGACACATTAAAGGAAAAATTATGTAACGCGCCTTTATTACAAAGACCAGATTTCTCGCAACCTTTTGTACTAACGACAGATGCATCAGGATTTGCCGTTGGTGGAATTTTATCACAAGGAAAAATTGGCAAAGATAAACCCATTGCTTACGCCTCTCGAAGTTTAAATGATAATGAAAGAAAGTATGACACTTATCAAAAAGAAGCCCTAGCAATTATATTTTGTGTAACACATTTCCGCCCTTATCTATACGGACACAGATTTACGCTAGTAACCGATCACAAACCATTAGTTTGGTTTCAAAATTGCAAAGATCCTTGTTCTAGAGTAACAAG
Organism: Andricus quercusramuli; assembly: GCA_932178445.1. Lineage (NCBI taxonomy): Eukaryota > Metazoa > Arthropoda > Insecta > Hymenoptera > Cynipidae > Andricus > Andricus quercusramuli. The sequence continues at coordinate 16,495 of CAKNXH010052604.1, forward strand.
ATGGAAATTAAAATTAGCCGAATATGACTTTCAAGTGGTCTATAAAGCAGGAAAAATGAATGTAAATGCAGACGCGTTATCAAGAAACCCCACAGATGTTAATCTCGAAATAGAAGAAGAAGATATTAAAATAAAAGAAGAACATATTAAAATAAAAGAAAAAGTTACTCAAGTAAAAGAGGAAGATATTAAGATAAAAGAAAAAGTTACTCAAATAAAAGAAGATATTAAAATAAAAGAAGAAAGTATTAAAATGAAAGAAAAAGATACTCAAATACAAGAAGAAGATACTAAAATAAAGGAAGAAGATACTAAGATAAAAGAAAAAGATACTAAAATAATGAAAGTTAATCAAGAAGCATACTCTACGCGCTCAAAATCAAATTCAAAATCGAGTTCTAACAGAGACTCACTATCAATTTCAAAATCAAGTACTAACAAAGACTCAAAATCTAATTTTACTGATTCATGTATAAACTCACAGTCGAGTTTCAATCCAAGTTCAAGTTCAAATTCTAATATGAAAATAAATAAAGAAAACGATATTCTCACTGAAGAATTATTTAATCAAGTTAAAGAAAGAATTTATGTGTTACTGAATCAAATGGATCTCTCAAATCTAAATGAAATAAAAGAATCAAAATGCCACGCAATCGTAACAAGAGGAAAATCAAGAAATCAAACTGAAGAAACTAAAAATCCAGTTAATAAACAAGAAAATATTCAAGAAACCTTTGAAGAAGATAATAGCGAAGATAATTACGAAAAGGACTCTCAAGAAGAAATCATTATTAAGAAAAAACGAGGTAGACCACGCAAGGCTACACTAAAAACAAAAAACTTTATCCCTACTCTTGCAGCAAAAAGAGAGGAAGACCAAGAAAAGAAATTATTACTAAATCAAAAAAGTACAATGAAGTAAAAACGGACGTTAATCCCGATTATATATCAGACAACTCAGACTCTGATCCTGATTATGATGAAAATGTAAAGAAGAAAAAGAAATCCTGTAAGAAAAAGAAGAAATTGAAAATTCAAGAAGAAGAAGAAGATAGCAACGCAGAAAATCCAGATTATTTTTCCAGTTCCAGTGAATCAAGCGAAAATGAAAAATTAAGCGATCCCGGAGAAAATTTTTTAGAAAATTACAATGAAAATTTAAACGATGAAAATTTCAATGAAAATTTGTTTGAGTTAGATGAAATTAATCCTGATTTTAATGAAGATTTACCAGAAACAAATGACAATAAAGAAACACATTACGGAGATTCAGCACAAAATCGCCCGCCCCCAGAGCCACCGCCGGATAAACCAGCCGTCGGAACGTCAACTAAGCATCCAAATATAATAGACTGCCGCGATAAAATTACGATGAGAAAAGATAACTATGCATACTTCACTACAACAAATGGAGAACCCCGAGATAATGGATCAGAATTATTATTGAAGCGTGAACAATTACCCAAGTTTGCAAACCTTCAGAAAGGTCTTGCCAAAGAAATTCATAATGGAAAAAATTATCACATAGCCCTTCCTATCGAAGAAGAAGAAAAAGAAAATCTTGCAGAAACACTAAATAGTATAAAGTTAACCATTTTTTCCTTGCATAATATAGCCAGCAAATTAAACTTAAAATCAATCAGTATAGCTAAAACTGGTTACGTAAATAATATACCATGGGAAGAAATCTTAACTCAACTAAAATCCGTATTTTCAGAATCAAATACAAAGATAATTATTTGCTCAGGAATCACACGATATCCCACAAAAGGACAGAAAAATGAAATTTTAGTAGAAGCTCATTCATCAGCATTAGGTGGTCACAAAGGAGTGACAAAAACATACAATAGAATACGACAACATTTTTTCTGGGAGAACATGAAAATAGACATACAAAAATATATTCAACTTTGTTTACAATGTCAACTTAAAAAATTGGTACGCGTCAAAACAAAAAATCCAATGGTCATAACTGACACCCCAGGAACCGCATTCGAGAAAATATCAATGGATATCGTAGGAAAATTACCAAAAACCGAAAAAGGAAATGAATATATTTTGACAATTCAAGATAACTTTACCAAATTTTGTGTAGCTTGTGCCCTTCCAAATCATCAAGCTAGCACAATAGCAGACGCATTTGTAAAGACATTTATTTGCACTTTTGGCTCACCAAGAGGTGTTTTAACTGATCAAGGTAAAGATTTTTTGAGTAACTTACTACGAAGATTCGCTAAAAGATTTCGTATCAGACAATTTAAAACTACGGCATTTCACCCACAATCAAACGGATCTTTGGAAAGATCTCATCACGTCTTAGCGGAATATTTAAAACAATTTACAGAGAAAAACGCAGAATGGGATGATTGGTTAGAATTAGCCACATTTTCTTATAATACCAGTGTTCATGAAGCAACAAAATGTACCCCGTACGAATTAGTTTTTGGAAAACTAGCTCGATTACCTTCCAGTGAACCCCCGCCAGAACATGAAAAATTACAAACGTATGATGACTATACACAAAATCTAGTAACAAGATTACATGGAATTCGCGAACTAGCCCGACAAAATTTAATTTCAGCTAAAGAAAAATCAAAACAATATTATGATAGAAAAATCAATCCTCAAGAATTCAAAGTAGGAGACAAAGTATTTTTATTAGCAGGAGGAAAAATCAAAAAGCTCAACAATCAATATTCAGGACGATACGAAGTATTAGAAATTCCGGGAAAAGGAAACGTCAAAATTCAAATAAAAAACTCCCCAAAAGTCATACACATTAATCGACTTAAGCGCTCACTGATTGATTTATCAGAAACAAAGTCAAAATCTTCTAAAAAAGTGAAATAACTTCGATAAATAATTTTTTTTTCTCATTCTTATTCTCAAATTTAACTAAAATGCTTTTTCTAATATAAAATTCCAAATTCAACATCATATAAAATAATTACAAATATTGATTTATTTTTTTAATTAGATTTCATTGAATAGCTAAAATTCTTTATAAGATTTTATTCATGAATTATAACTATCGAATTAGACATGTTGAATAATACTAATTCATGTCTGCATTTATTTTCCAGAATCCAGCCATCGAGAAGCAATATGTCTTGGCATAAAATATCGCTTTCCTAATTCAATGTTATTTATCCAACAGTAAAACCATTAAAATCTTATATCAGATATTGAAAATGTGATATGCTTTCGACTTAAGCCTCTAAAAAAGTTAGATTTTATTTTTTTTATCATATCACAGAAGTTCAACATCTTCCTTTAGTTTCTACGACGTCAATTCAAGAATACATTTGTCAGTATATCAATTGAAGTTAACCCCTTATAGAAGATCTACTAGCTTAAATTGAATTATTCTCCTAAAGCAAGACATTAATTTTACCAAATTGAATTATTTTTTTCTCTAAACTATGATAATAAAAAATTATAACTATTCATAAAAAAGATAGAAAAGCAATAGTTTTGTACCTTAATTATAATCCATTTTTCTGTCGTACTTCCCATGATCACTTCTTTCACAAAACTGATTTCTCTTTAAAATCTCAAGTATACATATGGGATAGATACAGTGGATAATAGAACCCCACTTTTGAAAAACATTTTTCCTACGAACCAATCAAAATAAAGAAG
>CAKNXH010052605.1:0-10395 GCA_932178445.1 Andricus quercusramuli
TAACTTTAAAAGTTCAAATTTTTACCATTCAAGGCTTCCTGTTTCAAAAAATTTAGTTTAATATTCTTTAGTTTTGAATATTTCATTTATAATTTCTCCTTTTGCAATTTTTGTGATTGAAAACTGTCCAACTGAATGGGTTAAAAATTGAATATTTTAGACTGAGACAATATTTTGATAGGATTCTAAATTGAATAAAAGTGTGTGATTATGAATATATTAATTTTAAGTTTTCACATTGAAAATAATTTATGAAGTTTCAATCGGACATTTCAATTTGTCTAATTGTTATGGCTTTCGTTTAAAAGAAGTTTAATTTTCAACGTTAAAATTTGCAAATTTTTTAATTTCGAACAGACTTAGAATCGTATGGCAAAATAATTATTGTACAATTTTTAACTCTCGAACTACAGTTCAATTTAAAAAATCATTGATTAATTTATATTTACAGTTGATCAACTTAAAACATTTTTATAAACAATTTTAAATTTCTAACGCTTTTAATTTTTTATTCTTAAAGCCTTCAAAACTGAATTTTTAAATACTTTCAATTAAAAATTTCCATTTAAAAATGAAGACACAAAATGGAAGAATTGTAAAGTAAAAGATTTTAGAATTAAGCGTTATAAACTGAATGATGCAGTAATTGAAACAGTTAACAACAACAGAACTTAATATTCAAAAAAAGTTGAAATCGAACTTTTTTTAAATTGAATTATATCATGTGATATGGTATTTGCTATATTCCAAGTAATTTCATAAATGGTTATTCTAAGAATTCCTAAAATTCCCTGTGAAAAAATAAATTCACTGTCATTTGTCGGTTTTTCCCGGTTTCAAAAAATTCCTGGTCATTTCTTGGTTTTCGGTCCAGCAGTCATCCCGTAAGCCGTAAGTGATAAGTTCACAATGCTTTAAATTTCAAGTTACTATGAAAATAATGTAAAAAAATTATTTTTAAAAATATCTAATATGTCAAAGGCATCTTTCGTTAAAAGTTGGATTTTTTTAGTAGTTAATATAATTTTTCTGAAACCTTGTACCATTAAGAAAGCTCTTGTTCTTCTATAAAGTTACTTTCATAAATTAAGGAACATCATTATTTGATTTTATACATAAAAATTTTGATAAAAGTAAACTAAAACTAATAAAACTTTTAATAAACTCAAGTAATTACAATTTAACCATCCACACATATGCTTAACGATAGGGCTTTTTTTAGGTATTATGTAATACTTTGAAGGGATCTAGGATTACAATTGCTATAAAAATTACGATACTTAATACTTGAGTGGCTCCTTATTCAGGAAAATTATACCTTGAAAAAATTTATAGATACCTGGAAAAAACTGGGATTGTCAGAAAATTTGTTTATAGAATTTGAGTAGACGCCCTGAGATAATTCTAAAGATAATATTTTGTAATATTTGTATTGATATGTTTCAACATATAAAATACTCACAAAATATGCTTAATAATAGTATAAACTTCTGTGCTACTGTCTCAAATGAGCTGATAATTACTTTTAAATTTTCAAAAAAAAGTCGCTGCCTGAATTCACTTCCTTATTACTGCTTTTAATTTTGTGTTTGAAATTTTGAAATAATTCTCAAGCAATCTCTCAATTCAGTTCTTAAGTTTCTGAAACCAAATTTTTCATGCGAATGTTAGTCGCTTTAATAGCGTATTTATTTAATTATAGTTTATAAGCATGAACGGCGATACCACGCTGAAAACACCAGTTCCCGTTAGATCACTGAAGTTAAGCAGTGTTGGGCGCGGTTAGTACTTGGATGGGTGACCGTTCGGGGAATACTGCGTGTTGTTGACCCGTCGTGGGTGTGGTGGACCCACACTGGTAGTATTTATCCACCTAGAAACACTACCTGAATCGGGTAGTGAGGCAATGAACTTCCGAGTTCGAAATGCTAATCAATTTTTTTTTTTTTTTTTATAAGCATATAAATTATCAATATAAATATATAATAAAGTCCGGGGCACCTAAAATTTTTGACCCAGCACTATTAGTTTCTCACAAGTAGCGATACGTTTCACTGGTTAGTATATAAGGGCAGAAAGAATCATAAGTCTCAGCGTAATGCGTGCGATTTATAGATATAAGATAGTTTTATATATGCGTATTATATAGGTGTAAATCTAGGATTCGTAAACAAACCACACTCTAGCCAGCGAGCGTCGTCAAAGAATACACAAATATATATAAAGATTTATTTGTAGCCTATGTAGTAGTGTGCGTTCATACACTTCCACCCGTCTTTCTTTTTGCCATGCGCCAGCGTGAAATGCAAGATCACGTGACCCCCATTTTTCGTATAGTGGTTTAGAAAGATCGCAAAGCGTTTGTTTCGTTTCTTTCAAAGCACTATACCAATTTTCGTTATTTTGTATGTGTAAGAGTCTAATATTCTTACGATTTATTCCAATCAGAAATATTAGTCTGCATTTTCATAGTCACTATTCGACTTTTTCTAACCGTACCTCGATTATCCCTAAATTCGTATATTTTATTTTAATTATGAATATGCGATAAAAGAAATATTAATACCAAGAGTCTCTCCGTGTAAGTACAGTTGAAAACGCGCCCACGTAGATACGGGATATACTCGCAAACCGCACGCGACGGACTAGTTTTTTACATTCTTATCATTTATGATTGAGAAAGTATTAGAATTGTTCGAAATTTCACATCCCATGAAGCCAAAAATCAAGTTCTGGCAGTGGTATCTGACTTTCTGTCTGTCGTTAATCAGCATTCCTTGGCCAATGGTTATTATGGTTTTGTCATTCCACAGAAAAAACACAATATAAACTTTACAACGATTTCCGACGAAAGATTCTCTGCAACAAAAATTAACTTCACAGGATAAACTTTACACAAATATCGACTAAACTTTCTTTTTTATCCCATGACAAACACATGTATTTTGAAAGATGCGAAGTTGGCTGAACAAAACTTTATCGCTCTAGAAAATTCCCTGCAACAATTTTTATTCTTAGTTTTTTCTGTGTCGAAAATGCTACCTAAAAAGCGAATATTCCATTTTTAAGCCAAACGACGACAGATACGTGAAAAAAGTTTGAGAGAAGAATTAAAGCTTTTCAAAATATCTAAAAATGTTCTTCTACACATTTTTGATACAACTCGTATTTTTGTTTTGTGTATCGAACATTCTAATTTTAAGCCAAACGACAACATATTAGTAAAAAAGTTTAAGGGCAGAATTGTAAATTTCAAATTTTGAGACAAACTGCGCGAAATATGAGAAAAAGTCGCAAAAAAGAGAATTATAGCTTTTAAAAAGTCGTATACAATTTCTCATAACTATTTTTTGACAGGACTTGTCATTTCGGTTTCATCTATCGAAGATACTATGAAACAAATCGAAAATTCCAATTTTGAGCCAAACGACGCGAAATATGGGGGAGAATTTTTGGAAGAATGTCAGCGTTTAAAAATTCCAACATTATTTCTTAGAACCATTTTTCGACAGAACTTGTAATTTTCAATTTATTTATTGAAATTGATATGCAAGAATGAGAAATGTCAATATTACGCCAGAAGGCTAGAGATACGTAAAAAGTGTTGAGGAAGATTTGTAGGAGTTTTCGTTTCATCTATCAAAAATGCTGTGAAAAAAATCCTACTTTATCATAACAATGCGAGATAGGAAAGAAAGGATTACAGCTTTTTATTTTGAGGTAGCTCAGAAAATAAATATATATTTAAAAATTTCTATCGAAAATCGAACGCGAAGAGCGAGTATCACGATGAGAATGTTTACCTCAAAGCCTACAGATTCGATCTTTAAGAAATTAATTCTCTAACGATGTATACACTGAAAACCCTATTTAAGTGTGATTTCGAGCATGTTTCTAAATGGCCTTTACTTAAAGCAAACACAACATTTACTCGCTCCGAACGTAAACAGGCAGGTTCAGATAAATCATTTCTCTTGGATTCAAATGCATGACGCAATCTAATGTAACTAACGCGCGGAGCGTACGGCCCTATTGCTGATTGTCACGCTTGGCCAAGCAAGGCCTCCCTCGCTCCCCGCATCACCAAATTCCGAGGCCATCAGTTCTAGGAACGACATTAATGGGAGATACTTAAATGTGATCCCCAGTATACTTCATGACATAGGAAATTCAGATTATGAAGATGCATACAAAAAACTGGGATCTGAAAGAGATATTTTTGCTAAACTTTCATTGCAGTATTCAGAGCGCAAAGAATTAACATCCGGGCGTGGAGCGTGAGGTAACCCATTATGGAGCTCGAAGCGCGAGATCTAACAGATGCGCGGCCTAGATATGCTCAAACCTGCTTATTTGTATGTGAAATCGCTTTCTTTAATTAATCATTCTTATAGTTAATATTATTTTTCCTTACTTTTTATTTCATTAAATTTTTAATAACAACTCTTAGCGACGGAATATGAATATTCCCATAGCATCAGACAATAAAATTCCTTAGCAGCGTTATGAAATAATAGAAATGGTCAACAGCGATCCGTAAGGAACAGTAATAACAACCGTTAGCAACGGATAGTGAACACTTTTGCGGAGGCTAAAATTTGAAATTTTACGGGAGCTCAATTTGCTAAGGGCTCTTGCCCTTAGCAAATGTCAATAACAACACAATTAACAACAGCGTAGAATAATAAATTAGAACCATGAATAACAAAATTAGCAATGTTAAAAACCGCAAACCCCAGCAAATAACAGTAAATAACTGACATTTGCAATAAACAGCAATAATCCCCAAGCAACAGTCAATAACAACGATTATTTTTCAAAGTTCATTATCAATCTTTAGCAACGGTTAATGATAACTCATAGTCACCTTTAGCAAAGGTCAATAGCAAAAGCTAACACCGGTTAGTAAAGGTCCACAAAAATCTTAAGCAACACATTTAATAGTGAATAACAACCCTTAGCAACTAATTAGAATATGTTACCTTAGCAACGTTTAATAAAAGTTTCTGGCATCGATTAATAGTGCTCTTAACATCTAGTATAATTAATTAGTGTTGTTATTTGCCACTTTTAATTTTTTTAAAGAACAACTTTTAGCAATAGACCATTCAAATCAGTATGAATTAGGGGTGTTCAATAAACTCGATGCTCAAAGTGAGATCGAGTCGAGTTAAGCTGAGGTCGATTAGTTCGAGTCGGGTCGAGTTCGTATTGGGTTCCAACTTTCAGAAAAGCTCGAAAGTTTTCGAGTATCCGCATGTCTTCGAGTATTCGAAACTCTCGGGTTCTCCAACGGTTTCGAGCTACTAGAAATATTCGGGTTCTGAATAGATTTCAGATCGAAAAATTTGAATTTTACTACTCCGAAAATGAAAGTTTGGAACTTCGGGGTAGCTCCAAACTGTTCGAGTTCTCGAAACTTCATGGTACCTTGAAACTGTTCGAGTTAGCTTGAACTCGACTCGACTCGAAAAAAGCCTGCTCGAGCCGATTCGAAGTATTGAGTTTAAAGATTGCACGGACCGTGTGAAGTCAGCCCAGCTCATTTCGCGGGCCGTGGTGGGCCAGGTTCTGTGATAGCCCGCTTGTGAAAAAAAATTGTACACATCAATTTTAAATAACAACATTATGAATAGAAATAATAATCATTATTTAATAATAATACCCATAATAACTACTTATATTTGTATGTTGCCAAATGGTGTCAAATGTGGGTTTTCGAATGGATAAGTGTCAAGGGAAATGAGAATAAAAGAATATGAATGTAATGGGCGCGGGATGCACAGTGGGCAAAAAAAAACATCCGTCGCGAAGTTGATTTTCAGAAGACAATTGTTATCCGATTCGAACGTCTTTTTGAAACATGAAATTTAATAAGATTCTGCATCAAATTTTCATGAACGATTTATGACTTTTGAATGTTTAATAGCCACGCAGATGTTAAACAATATGTTGACTTTGTTATAAACAAATAAGAGCATAAAAATGGAATTATGGGGATTGGCAACTATTTGTCACTTTATTCGCAGTCAGATTAAACAATTTATGGACAAAAATATTTTTTTAGGTTAAATTAATGAAATCGAATGAATAATTTGTTGTTTTATAAACAAATTATGTGAACAATTATCCATATCAGATATTTATGAAGGAATAATTGAGGTTTTTTTCTATGAAATCCATCATATATTACTTGACAATGAATCCTAAGCATGAAATTTGATAATCCAATAAAATTTTTTTATTTTTTGAACAGTATCAATTGAAAATGCACTATTTCGGTATTTCTGGACGTACAAACTGGGATCTTTCGACACAGTCAACGGTAAATATCTAAATTATAAATTTTTAAGGAAATGTCGATGAAAATAAACCATTATTATTGTTAAAAACAATTCTTTGAACAAATTTTCATCATGTCATATATTTGTAAATAAAATGTCTCTTATTTTCGCGGAATTATCAACCAATTACTATTTAGCAATGACTTCTTGCTATGAATCAATTAAGACAATTAAGCTCACAATCAGATAATTTTGCAGGATCACTTCAGGCACTATGTATCTATACAAAAAATACGAAAAAAAGTATACATTATTGTAGATATCCAAACTTCAAGATTCAAAGAGCTTTTTCAGAGCTACTACGCGCAAACGCTGACTGATAGAAATGCGAGTATTGCCAGGCCAACCGCGCTCTCAGCGATAAAGACATGGGGATTACCTTCTTCAAAGTTATATCTAAATTTTTGAATTGATTTCTCTCATTCTCTACCAGGTTCAAATCGGATTTGTACTTTTTTATCGTATTCAAATAAATATTTAAGAAAAATATTAAATTCTATTCTTCGTAAGCCTCACCGAAAAACCCGGAGCTTCTATTCCTGGGTAAAAATATTTGGTCTTGATTTTTTCGTGGGTAAAGACCAATCCAAGACCATTTTAAATTATTCTGTATGTCTAGCTCGTGAGACGGAACCAGACTATTTTCGATGTCTTAAGACGAATATTTTCTACTAGAAGACAACAATTTATGTCTTGAGACCAAGGCGTCTGAGGGCCATCACTAACCCGCTTCAAACTTAATAGAACTTTTATATTGTTTATCTTCATGGTATTTTTTTTATTTGTCCATTTTTTCCTATTTCAAACATTTCACTACATACTTCTAGAAAATGACAGTTCAAATTTCTTTATAGAAAATTTTATATGCCTGCAGTTGTTGAGACAGACAAGTTCCGAATTTCTTATTTAAAAATAAATGATTACAAAATTACGAGTTTTATCGGTTGTAAAATTTTAATCCTTAGCAGATGGCAACTGTTTGGTTCTAACCTAGCTACCTAATTCCTGGCAATGGCAGGCCCCACCGGTGGGGTTCATAATTTATAGGGGTTGGAGTATAATTGACAATGAAATTTATAAACGAAAACTGTTGTAATTTTGACCCTGGCAAATGTTAAAGCCACAAATTAATAATATAATTTTTGTTGAGAGCAATTAGGTATAATTATGAAGAAGTCTGTATATCTCCAATGTCTAGCTCAGTGGCGTAGCCAGGGGAGAGGGGCTGAGCTCCCCCCCCCCCTGAAATTTCGTAATCACATATATGTTATAGGGGAGACCGGGGCGAGATGAGCACACGGGGTCAAATGAGACACTGCATTTTCTCTAAAAATATGTGATTTTTTTTGCTGTTCCTTTCAGAAATAACAGTGATACACGGAGAGACTTTCGATATCAATATTTGGTACACACTGCACCTATAATTAAAATAAAATGTAAGAATTTGGGGATAATCGGGGTACTGTTATAAAGATTCCTACTATAATAAGAGATGATGGTATTTCTGTATGTATTATTATAAACTTGAGCGAGCAAAAATTAGTATCTACGTTTAGAAAAAGTCTTATTTACTGTTTGGGAATTGTGAGTGTGAAAAAGTGATAATGGTCAATAACAAGTTTTCTAAAAAATATCTTCAATAGTAAATATTTTAGGTAACATAAGTTATAAAAAATGTACGAAATTCTAGTATTCTTAAATATGAATGCGTATTGAAATGAGAGCCGCTAGTAATATCTGCAACCGGGATTTGCGAGAATTCTAAAAGACTATATTAAAAACGCCCGAAAGTTTCCGAGCTGTTCCGTCTATAACCGAGTACGCGACGACCAGGCCAGCAGACCGACTGCACCCGACTCGTGATATCCCGCCAAAAGTTTCAATTATACGCGTTTATATTAAAAAATGTTTCTAACTAATGTAGTATGCATTGAAGCTTAAACAAAATTTTAATTCGGAAATTATCAATAAAAAACTGCGAAACTTAATTTTTTACACTTATAAATTGAACAGTTCAAAGATTTCTGGTTAAAAAATATCAATCCACGCTATCGTTTTAAATGCTCTAAATTAAAACTAATCCTCCATTTCAATTCTAATTATCTAAAATGTTGAAAAATGAAACATGTCCCTCTCCTAACTCAATAAAAACGTTCAAAACCAAAAAGTTTCTCTTCCTATTTAGAAAAACTTGAAAACACAAATTTCCTCCCAGTTCTTTAAGAATCATAAAAATAACAAAATGTCCCTCTTTTAATCCAGAATGAATTGAAAATCCAAATTTCATCCCCTCATACTCAATAAAACTGTATTTTTTGAATTATCCCTTCTAACTCAATAAAAACCTTAAAAATATAAAATGCACTGCCAATTTAACAAAAATTAAAATTTCCTCATTTCAAGCTTGATAAAGATGTTAAAAATACAATACTTCCCATTCTTCCACTTAATACAAATTTTAAACAAAAAAAGTTCCTCTTGCAATTGGGAAAAAAACTAAATAACAAAATTTATTTATATTGCTTTTGGTCGTTTCAATTTGATAATTTTGAATTGTTATTTAACATTAGAATACAATTTGTAACTTTAAAAGTTCAAATTTTTACCATTCAAGGCTTCCTGTTTCAAAAAATTTAGTTTAATATTCTTTAGTTTTGAATATTTCATTTATAATTTCTCCTTTTGCAATTTTTGTGATTGAAAACTGTCCAACTGAATGGGTTAAAAATTGAATATTTTAGACTGAGACAATATTTTGATAGGATTCTAAATTGAATAAAAGTGTGTGATTATGAATATATTAATTTTAAGTTTTCACATTGAAAATAATTTATGAAGTTTCAATCGGACATTTCAATTTGTCTAATTGTTATGGCTTTCGTTTAAAAGAAGTTTAATTTTCAACGTTAAAATTTGCAAATTTTTTAATTTCGAACAGACTTAGAATCGTATGGCAAAATAATTATTGTACAATTTTTAACTCTCGAACTACAGTTCAATTTAAAAAATCATTGATTAATTTATATTTACAGTTGATCAACTTAAAACATTTTTATAAACAATTTTAAATTTCTAACGCTTTTAATTTTTTATTCTTAAAGCCTTCAAAACTGAATTTTTAAATACTTTCAATTAAAAATTTCCATTTAAAAATGAAGACACAAAATGGAAGAATTGTAAAGTAAAAGATTTTAGAATTAAGCGTTATAAACTGAATGATGCAGTAATTGAAACAGTTAACAACAACAGAACTTAATATTCAAAAAAAGTTGAAATCGAACTTTTTTTAAATTGAATTATATCATGTGATATGGTATTTGCTATATTCCAAGTAATTTCATAAATGGTTATTCTAAGAATTCCTAAAATTCCCTGTGAAAAAATAAATTCACTGTCATTTGTCGGTTTTTCCCGGTTTCAAAAAATTCCTGGTCATTTCTTGGTTTTCGGTCCAGCAGTCATCCCGTAAGCCGTAAGTGATAAGTTCACAATGCTTTAAATTTCAAGTTACTATGAAAATAATGTAAAAAAATTATTTTTAAAAATATCTAATATGTCAAAGGCATCTTTCGTTAAAAGTTGGATTTTTTTAGTAGTTAATATAATTTTTCTGAAACCTTGTACCATTAAGAAAGCTCTTGTTCTTCTATAAAGTTACTTTCATAAATTAAGGAACATCATTATTTGATTTTATACATAAAAATTTTGATAAAAGTAAACTAAAACTAATAAAACTTTTAATAAACTCAAGTAATTACAATTTAACCATCCACACATATGCTTAACGATAGGGCTTTTTTTAGGTATTATGTAATACTTTGAAGGGATCTAGGATTACAATTGCTATAAAAATTACGATACTTAATACTTGAGTGGCTCCTTATTCAGGAAAATTATACCTTGAAAAAATTTATAGATACCTGGAAAAAACTGGGATTGTCAGAAAATTTGTTTATAGAATTTGAGTAGACGCCCTGAGATAATTCTAAAGATAATATTTTGTAATATTTGTATTGATATGTTTCAACATATAAAATACTCACAAAATATG
>CAKNXH010052608.1:0-26565 GCA_932178445.1 Andricus quercusramuli
GAAATTCGGAACCTGTCTGTCTCAACAACTGCAGGCATATAAAATTTGTGATGAAAAGATTAAAACTGTCATTTTCTAGAAGTATCTAGTGAACTGTTGAAGATAGGAAAAAATGGACATCGTTTATAGATTCACCATCCAAACAACATAATTATTGCAGATAAATGAAATTCTTAACACATAAACAATAAATACCATGAAGATAAATAATATAAACATTCTATCAAGTTTGAAGCGGATTAGTGATGACCCTCAAGGCATAAATTTTTGTCTTCAAGTCAAAAATATTCGTCCTAAGACATCAAGAATAGTCTGGTTCCGTCTCACGAGCTAGACATACAGAATGACTTGGAATCGTCTTGGATTGGTCTTTACCCAAGACAAAATCAAGACCAAATATTTTTACCCGGGGTTAGATCAAAATTACAATCTCCAGTACCCGAATTTCAATTCTTTGATTTTATAAAATCAATCGAAAACTCATTTTCTCTGCATTGCAAGCAAAGTCTTGTTTTTTACTTAGTCTTGAATGATTTGTCTAAACTCAAGTTTTACTTTTCTTGTGAAGAACACGGGAAAGAAGTTTTGGTCTACACTTTTCACTTATATTTGCAGAATAGAATGCGACATTTTTCTAAAATTTCTTTAGCTGATTCCTAAAAAGGCTAATATGCAGGAAAAGAAATTACCGATATTAGCTGAAACCTAATTCTAATTCGTAATTTATTAAAGACATCGAAAAATAACTTTCGATTAACTTGAGTGTTGCCAAAGATGAAAATATTCGTTAACGGTATTCCTTTAAGAGTGGCTATATACACATCAGAGGTGTGCAGTCGTTTATTCGAATTTGTAGTACAAATTTAGACACGCCTGGAAAGCTGGATTCTTTGAAATAGAAAACATTTTTAATGTACATCAAACAGGTTTGACGTCCTTAAGCTATTAAAATTTCTAAATCAAAGTAACTCCTTTTTTTCTAAAAAAAAAATGACTGCAAAACACAAGTCTAATATTTGAAATTCAACTTATTTGAACAAATCGAATTTCGAAGATTCGACTTGAATTTTGAATCCATTTTTTACAATGAAAAAGTTGTTTTTATTTTAAAAATTGTAATAATTGAAGGAAATCAAGGCGGTTCGATGTACAGTTAAATTTGTCTCTATTTCGAAAAAACCAATATTCTAAGCGTTCTTGAATTTGTATTAAAAATTCGAATAAACGACTGCACGGCTCTAATAAAAATCCTAAAATATTTTATCTTGGTTAGAAAGTCTATTTGATTTTAAAAATTTGGCGTTTGAGATTTCGTTATTTGTAATAGAAAATATTTTATAATGTATCATATTTCTTGTTTGTAATGTAAAGATATAATAATTATATTATATGGGTTATTCTCCACGCAGAGGGCACTATCGAAAAAACTAAATTGAAAAAAAACAACATTTTTTCAGACCTTTGAAAAGCCATCCGGGTATTTCCAATTTCAGTCCTTAACCCTACTTGCCCAAGGAAGATGTGATTTGAACACCTAGATTACCAGGATTAACCATTCAAACAGTAAGACCTTGGGAAGAACATCCACCTCATTACTTTTCAATTATTGCAATATGAATTTTTCAATACTGAATAATAACTCAAAATGACGTTATAAATTTTTGTAACTTTTACAATTCAAAAATTAATTCTATGCATCATTTTCGATTTAACCGTTATCTTATATTCATATAAGTAAATATTTATTATATTCATTAGTATTTAATAATTATATATTTATTCTCCTGTTTCCTCTTTTTTAAATAGTGCTACCTTTCTCCCCCTTTCTATTTTCCCTATCACATTTCAAAAGTAGAAGAAAATTTAAACAATGAAGAATTCTCATAAGCATGAAGTTGAAAGCAATTAAAACAATACTCCGTGTGCATCATTTTAGTTCTCTAGTACGTACCATTCTGCAATCTGCAGTTAGCAAAGTAAAATAGTACGAACGATGGCATCAAAACAAGACGATTTGGTATTATCACAGTATGCTAAAAAAGTGATGCTCAATTCAATTGGAACCATAGTTTTTACAGTGTAAGCGATGAAAAGGGTTCGGTATTCTCTTCCTTATCAGGGTTCTTATTTGCTTCTTCATTTACAAAAATATTTCAATTTCTATGTCCCTCAAAGTTTATTCGATACTTCTAGGCCATTTTTGATTTTTCAAAGGGCTTAAAGCACAAATGAGAGGCTCCACATAATACAGGCCCTTATCACCGGTTCCAGTTTAGCAGATATTCACGTTTTTCTAAGTAATTATAGTGTCAAAATTATTGTTTTCGGGTTTTATTGGGGAATGATACTAAAGTCAAGGCTTAAAAAAAGTATCGCCAAAACCTTGTTTTTCGGCACGTTTTACAACAGAGATATTGTAAACAAATTTCAGAACAATAATATACATGTATATCGTTCAATTCATATGCCAAAAGTAACTTGAAGTGGGTATATTTCATGTTTGAAGACAAATTATAAAATGTGTGCTTTAGATGCGTCTTTCTCGTAGTTCCAACTTCCAAAATACCCCGGCGATTCGTTTTTCAACCTAAAGGGTTCGGCTATAGCTTAAGATGCAGGAATTGATTTGGTTTTATGACTCTAAATAAGTAACTCCACACCAACCATAAGGCTGCCGTTTCAAGAAAAAAGGCAGTAACTGCAAGAAATCAAAAAATGAGTTTTTTATATCACTACATTCGTTAAAGAGATATCTTTTGATCTCTCTACATAATTTATTTGAACTCTTAATATTGTTTGAATTAATTATTGCATCATCAGCTTAAAGGACAGCAACTACATGCCTTGAAAATAAATTCTAACACAGTAATACAAGAACCTGAATATCAGTAAAAAAAGTAGGTTGACTGTCAGATGTAACCAAAAGGATCATTCGCCGGTTGAAAGTCAACTGATGATTGAAATATGACTCCCAGTTACTCGCTTGGTTGAAAGTCAACCACTTTATGCACGTAAAATGAAATTTTCAGGTTAATTTGAGACACAAATATGGTTGACATCCCGTCAAACCTTCACTTAATATTTTTGTAGATTAAAACATATCTTACTTATGAAATACGATTAAACGATTTTTACGAATACGATTTTTGGTTCCAAAGGAGCTGCTACAAAAAGGAACCTCTCTTGCTGAAAAGAAACCCAAAATGATAAATGATTTCTAAGCGAACCAAAAGTATGGGTTTAAACTTAAACGGTACATTAAGGGCCCTGGAAATCGAGTGCAAATCGTAGATAATGGATTCAGGCCAAACGGCGAAGCCATTTTGTCTGATTTTTTGTGTAAATGATCTAAAGGGTATATAGACTGTCGGTACAGCTCGCTTTTTTCGGAGAAAAATCTATTTTTCATGAAACAATGAAAATAAGAAAAATTACTTTTTTGTGGTACAGTGTTCTACTATTAAGCAAAACATGTAGCAGGTAAAGCAGTTAGCGTGCTAAGAATTCTTTTGCGCGACCCTAGCGGAGGAGGGAGAAACTACTATACATTTAGGGACGAACACACCGTATGCGAAAACTAGGGGCCCCTACCCAAAGGAGTGGGTAAATTCCCAAAAGGTTTGTTGGGTGGCAAACTTACGGCGAAAGAAGTACCTTTTGTACATTAAATTACAATATACAAGCTTTCTGTATAAACGGCAGATTATACAAACGTGTAAGATATCGATAATATTTGTCGCCCAATTTCCTCCGAAAACACCAGATTGATTCGCATTTGACAGAAACTGTGCATGCTTGCACATCTTAGGGGCTGTCGCTGCAATAACCGGTTATAGAAGTGTGAAGCACGTGTAGTTGTTGAAATAAAAAGCAAATTCTGCTACTTTTTTCTACAAAATGGCCTGCTTTCAGCTTATTTGACTGTACTCTATGTACGCAGTTGTACGTGATTTTCGTGTTCTTTTTAAATGTTTCTGAAAATGTTATGAAATCGGTGCGATATTTGTGAAATCATTCGTATTCGTTTGAAATCATTTACATATGTGAAATCGTTTGATATCTTTGCAATGTTTTGAAATCTCTGAAATGTGGTGGACTGTACCCTTTTTGACATGTTTGAAATTTTTTTAATTGTTTTACAATCATTACGAAATGTTTATGAAATTGTAGAAATATTTTTTACATCTTCCGGAAATCTGTTGTATTCATTGTAAATTGATTTTGAAAAATCATACAATGTATCAACTAATTATGAATGTTGTTGAAAGTGTCATGTAATTCCTAGATGAAAGGACTGCCATTGACAAAAATAATAATTTTTCTGCCGTCAAATGCCCTTATAATACATTTAAAACTTTCTGATAATTTCAGCAAAATTCCTGCTTTTTCGGTTAATCGTATGATTTTTTAAACGAATTTATTATAAGGGCATTTGTCGGCAGAAAAATTAGTTTTTTTCAATGGCAGGCCTTTCATTTAGGAATTACATGACAATTTCAACAACATTCATAATTAGTTGATACATATTGTATGATTTTTTCAAACAAAGGTAATGAACGAATGTATGAATCAGACATTTGTCGACAGAAAAATAAGTAAATGATTTCAAACGAATAGAATGATTTCACAAATATCGCACCGATTTCATAACATTTTCAGAAACATTTAAAAAGAACACGAGAATCACTTACAACTGCGTACATAGAGTACAGTCAAATAAGCTAAAAGCAGGCCATTTTGTAGAAAAAAGTAGCAGAATTTGCTTTTTATTTCGACAACTACACGTGCTTCACACTTCTATAACCGGTTATTGCAGCGACAGCCCCTGAGTTGTGCAAATATGCACAGCTTGTGTCAAATGCGAATCAATCTGATATTTTCGGAGGAAATTGGGCGACAAATATTATCGATATCTTACACGTTTGTATAATCTTCCGTTTATACAGAAAGCTTGTACATCGTCATTTAATGTACAAAAGGTACTTCTTTCGCCGTAAGTTTGCCACCCAACAAACCTTTTGGGAATTTACCCACTCCTTTGGGTAGGGGCCCCTAGTTTCCGTATGCGGTGTGTTCGTCCCTGAATTTATAGTAGTTTCTCCCTCCTCCGCTAGGGTCACGCAAAAGAATTCTTAGCACGCTAACTGCTTTACCTGCTACATGTTTTGCTTAATAGTAGAACACTGTACCACAAAAAAGAAATTTTTCTTATTTTCATTGTTGCATGAAAAATAGATTTTTTTCCGAAAAAAGCGAGCTGTACCGACAGTCTATATACCCTTTAGATCATGTACACAAAAAATCAGACAAAATGGCTTCGCCGTTTGGCCTGAATCCATTATCTACGATTTACACTCGATTTCTAGGGCCCTTAAATGCAGCCTCCTGTCTCCGAGAGTTGAAAATGGAGACGATCATTCGCACACTTACACCCCCTACTCTTTAGCCCAAGCACCCGTTTTAGCGCACGCGCACCGTGCGCAACTCTCAGTTCAGCGTCCAGCTCGAAATTAGTTCGC
The DNA here is from genome assembly GCA_932178445.1 of Andricus quercusramuli. Taxonomy (NCBI): domain Eukaryota; kingdom Metazoa; phylum Arthropoda; class Insecta; order Hymenoptera; family Cynipidae; genus Andricus; species Andricus quercusramuli. The sequence continues at coordinate 5,520 of CAKNXH010052608.1, forward strand.
TGCTCCAATCTGCTAATTTTTTATGTCTGCATATGCTTATTTTCGATAAAAAATGGATTCAGAAGAAAAGAAGGGAAATTCCGTGAAAATAAAGTTTCAGTGCAAATATGCTTTATATTTATTTAAACATTATTAATATTACTTACATTATTGTTTTTTTTTCAAACTTTTTCCCGGGTGAACCCGGTTTTTCGTCATAGCCACGGACTAAGTCAAGTGACTGATGAGATGAGGATGTTATAAGTTATTTCAATACGTTGTTTGAAATCATTTACAATGATGTTGTAGGTACAAAATTAGAAGCATGGTGTAGTTTGCAGTTTGGCTTTGCCGCTGTTATTCTTACACAGCGGCCGTGAGTGTTGAAGGTGACATCAGTCGCCTCTGGATGCTTTCTTAGAGCTACCATGTATCACGCCATAGGTTCTTAGTCACTTGCTTCCTGATGGTCTAGAAAGTTTCTTACAATGCGACAGGTATTTAATAAAACCGCCTTTTGAGCTGCCGCCAGTACCCTACTGACTCCTAAATGTTCAAGATGTTCAGTGCATCTTGCGTGCACATTGCCTGTAGCCGAAATCACAATAGGATGAATAGATGCATGTTTCACATTCCTCCATATTGCCTTATAACTTCATGCCTTAGCTCGCTATACTTATGAATCTTGGTTGTACAGGTTGCCTGCAAATTTCGGTCAAGCGGACAAGCAATGTCGATGATGTAGACTCTTCCACCTTTCTTCTCTCGCATCACGATGTCAGGTCGATTGGCTCGGATGTAATGATCCGTCTGGATAGTCACATCCCAATATAAGATGTAATCTTCATTTTCTAAAACGAACATTGGAATGTATCTATAGAAAGGCATCCATTCTGTTAAGAGTCCTAGGTTTAGGGCAAGTTGTTGATGTATAATTACCGCCACATCATTATGTCTGTGCGTATATTCTCTTTTAGCCATTATGCGACAACCATCAATAACTTACATTATTGATATTATTTACATTATAAATATCATTTACATTATTATTATACACATTATTTACATCATTTAGGGGAGACCATCCTAGAATAGATAATGATCCTGTAGATAATCATTAATTATAAGCCTAACTATTAGTAAAATAATCAAATCTAATTATAATATATTAATACGTATCGCGCCTGAACTATTAATTGTATCAAATAATTATTTGACTTGAATGAGTATTTTGAATTAATGGTTATCTACTGCTGTTATCTACTACTCGTCTTGCTTTAATCTGGGCAAATTCTTCAACCAGTTCAGACACATCCAATTAATTCCAATAAATCCAATAAATAAATAAGTCAAGTTTGTCAGTCTCTTTTCCGCCATTGTTGTTCGAAAGTAGTTTTTTATTATTTTCAATTTTGAAAAGGATCGCTCTGCGCTTGCGAGAGATACAGGCAAAGTGTTTAGAATTCGGTATATGTTATGAACGTATTTGGAAACACGAGATGCAAGTTTTCTTTTAGTATGAACGTCAAAATTTCATTTGCACCCATGTTTGGCTTGAGGTAAGTTCTTAATGCAAAAAGTTCATCATAAAAATCCACGCCTACTATATCTGAGCGATTTTCTTCTTCTTTGGTGAGATTTTCTTGAAAATTTTTGCACTATTCAAGAACCTCTAACTTATTCATCTTTAGAAGGGTAGTGCTGTTAAATACAAAGCCCAAAATATTGTTGAATTGTTTATTAAACTTAAACCGCTCTTGCAAATACATGATTATTACGTCCAATATTCTGAAGTAAAAATAAAATTTGAAACTTTTCTCGGGATCATCTACTATTTGTCGCATAACCAACAGGTTTTTGAACTTGATATCTACCTTTAAAGCTGTCCAGAGTCCAAATTTAGACCATACTTTGAACCTGCAGCTCCTCATTAGAACCTGATTTGACGCTATTTAAACCTATAGCCCCTACTTTGAGGTTTTTACTCCTAGAAAATGAAACATTAGAGCCTCCTTTGACTCCGTTTGAACCTACAGGCCCTTCTTTGAATATTTAGAAGCTACACCCAGGAAACAAGAACCCATTGAAAAGGCGACTCCGTGAATTGCGTATCTGTCATTTGCAGATTAAGATTTTTAAAACTGAATCGGTTTGCGACTATGTGAATCAGTCAGTTTCTCGATATTAGCAGTAATAAAATATCTGTAAGCAAAAAGGAAAGGATTCTTTCTAAAAATGTTTATTTTCTTATCAAACCGAAACTAAAGTTTCCATTTGAGCCTTAAGTTATCGAATGCTATCGTCCCAAGAAGTCAGAAAAGAATATAAATAGGATTTTCGACTTGCGAAAGACAACCAAATTTGGAGGTTACGGACAAAGAAATTAAATAAAAAATTGTCGGACTACTCTGTAATTTAAACCCAAATCGGATTCATTCTCTTGAGGAATCTTTCCACTAAACTGAAGTGAAGGTCAACGATATTTCACAAATAAGTTTTCAAATTATATGATAAAAAACACTACAAACAAAGAATTGTATACTGCATGAGGTTCGTCTCAATATTAAGTTCCTGAGGTACAGTTGATAGTAAATGTATTTCTGCAGAGAAGGGAACTCGAAATAAAAATTTATAACCATTACCGAAATTCCGCCATTATTATTATTATTATTGCCAGTGTAGGGGCTGGAGCACCAAGGTAAGGTCTGGAGCGCCAATGTAGGGTAGGGCCTGAAGCACCAATGTAGGTTCTAATTTAGACCCTACTTTGACGCTAAACGTGGAAAAACGGCTGATTTCGGACATTTTTAGCTTCAAGGTAGGGTCTAAATTGAATTGAAATCGCAGCTTATTTTTAACCTACTTTGCTGCTCCAGCGCCTACTAAGGTAGGATTTATAGGTTCAAAGTAGGGCCTAAATTTCGACTCGGGGTTGCTGAATGTGTAGCTTCAGTTAGATATTCTTTGAAAGCTTTGTCAGTTCTTTTTTCAGTGAAAAACTTACTTAAAACTTCAAGAATTTTAATAAATTCCGGTAGATTCATGTGAGGATCTTGCAAACGTTTACTGGCCACATTGATCTGCAATAGAACTTAATTCCATATTACAATGGAAAATATGAACTTAAAGCTCTTGATTTTTGTTGCTATAAGCATAGAGCTTTGTGTCTCGCTGATAAGTCACTGTTTTCCTCTGAGATTTTAATTAAACTATCATGAACTTTATCAACGTGGTGTCGTAAAAGTCTCACAGAGTCATTCCTGCTATAATACCTTCACGTCCCTTTATTGTTAAACTAAAATTAATAAAAAATGAGGTTTCATGTCCATGATCGTGTCACTGAAAGATACTTTCTTAAATAATTAAGAAACTAAAATAGATTAATAAATTTTAAGAATAGAAAAAAATATAAGTTTTTAAATAATATCTTACCTTAATCTTGGTTTAAATGCACCTTATTTCATATCTGCCTCCTCTTACTGCTTCCCTTCGACAACAAACATTACACAGAACTTAACATAACAACAAATAATTGCAACTGAGCTACCTTCGTTGCTCTAGGCCTGATGTTGCTTGAGTAGAGTATATTATAGTTCTTACCTACATTTATGAACAATTACGTTAAACTTCTAAGGTACCTACGAAGCGACATCTCAAGTCAAGACTCAAGTGATCATAATACAGCTACATAGAAGTGATGAATTATTTTTGAAAAATCGAATTTTCGAATTCGATTTTTAAGATTTTTTAAGGAGAAATTTTAAAAACGTAACTTTTATGCAATTTAATTAAAACGCATTGTCTTCGAAACATGTTTGAGTACAAATTCAAAATTTTTATTATCACGGTTCCGTTCCAGAACACCAAAAATAGCAAGGGCGGCGAAAAAATGTCTCCTAGAATAATAATATAAACGGAACAAAACCATTTTCATTCATCATTTTTTTCAAATTTCTCAAAAAGTTTCGTATACGGTATATATGGTGTATGGAGAAATATAAAAAGCGTAACTTTCATGTAATTTAATTAAAAAGCATGGTTTTTGGAACATGTTTGAGTAAAAAGTGAAAATTATTGTTATCACGGTTCCGTTGCAGGACACCGAATATACCAAGGGCGGCGAAAAAATGTCCCCAAATTTTAGTTATATGTATAGCAATGCATTTATTTGATTCAACAAAACTTTGATTGATTTAATCAAACATTTTTCAGATCGTGTTGAAGAGTGCATGTACAATTATACATATTTCGGTATTCAAACATTTTTTGAGTAGAACAATTAAAAGAAAAGTTATTCCACCTAGTTTTACTTTCGATTTCGTGAATTTACAGCAATTATTTGTCCAAGAAATGCTTCTTGCGAGAAGATTATCGATACATTTTTGAAAGGTCTCAAGGATTAGTATATATATAATGGCGATCATAAAGTCTACAATCAAATATCCCTGAACCTAGAAATACTTTATTACTGGAAAGAAATGGGATCGGAAATGGGTTCCAAATGGGCTTCAGACGAAAATTCAGGGAAAATCGAGGGGAAAATCGCAGAAGACAAAGGTACGAGAAAAGGCCCACTAGAAACTTTATTGCGTTAAGAGATTAGTCGCCTGTTAACGACCAAACCCTTGTTGGTGCCCCTTATATTCAGTGCACTTTGGCCGCCCGTGTGCCCCGCACACATTGCACCCTATTAGGCGCCGGCTCTGTAGCCTACAAAGACACGTCAGATGGAGATCCAGGCTCCAATAGCTTTAACCATTTTTTCATGAATGTTTCATTTGTTTTTGTTGATTCAACTTGAAATGATTTGCCAAAGACTCCTAGCTGTCATATTTTCATTAGTGCAGAAACTTTTAGTTATATAAACAATTCTCATAAACAAATTGTTTACATAATTAATAATTATTGTCATTATGAAAAATATGGCAGCAAGGAGTTTGTTTTTCTTAGACTTCTCGTCACTTGGATTCAATGCACAGAGGTAAGATAAGAGGTAACATAAGAAAGAGAAGAAATTGTGAACTTGTAAAGTTAATTGTTTCAACAAATAACCGATATGAAAATCTTTTACAGTTTCAAATTCTTTTTGAATCTTTCTTGAATTTACTCGATTTTTTTTATTGTTTAATACTACCAAATTGAACCGTTTTGCTTTATGATATTCTACACTATTTTTCGAAATTTTATGATATCGTTTGAAATGTTTTGAAATCTTTTTTAATTTTTCTTATAGTTTATTTAAAAAAATAAAAAATCATTTGAAATTTCCTCAAGAATCATGAGAAAATTCTTTTTGTTTAATCTTTTCAGAATTTCTCAACCTTGAAATCTTTTAAAATTATTCAAATATTTTTCTGAATTTCTTTTGAATTTTGCAAAATAAAAAAAATTGACTTAAAAGTCTTTCAGATTCTTTTTTTACAATTTTAGAAATCTTTCGAAATGTTTGGAATTTTTTAAAAATATTGTCTTTAAATTAATTTTTCAAAATAAAAAATCATTTTAATTTTTCTTATAGACCTGATGATTTTTTTTTTCATTTCCTAGAAAGCTTACAACATTTTAAAAATAACTTTATAAGTTTTAATTCTTCTTGAATCGTTTCAAAACTTCTGGATATATTTTAAACTTAATCAGATTTTTTTCTAAAATGATCTAATATGACAAAATTGCAAAATTTCATTTTAAAATCTTGTACACTCTTTTTAAAAATGTTAGGAAATAATTTGAAATATTTTGTAATGTTCTTCAATTTTCTCTTTGAATTCATAAAAAGAAAAATTATTTAGAATTTTCCCATGAATCTTGAGAACACTTTTTTCATTCTCTTGACACCCTGACAAATTCAGTTTACCTAAACATTGTTTAAATCCTGAAAAATAAAAATTGTCTTGAAGATTTCCATATTCTTTTTCCACACATTTAGAAGTCTTGAAAACTCAAAATTCCCAGAAAGCTCAACAAATATTAATCTTGTAAAATCTTTACAAATTATTAAAAAGCTTCTGAATTTTTTTTTGAATTCTTCGAAATAAGTTTTTGCCCATAATTTCATTTTTCTTATCTCCCCCCCCCCCCCGGGTACGTAACAGACCGTAACGAAACACGAACTCCCTCCCTCTTTTTAATGTTACGTAATTTGTGAACGATCCCTTTCTCATATTGTCCCAAACCATTCAAGTACTAAATGTCCAAACAATCGCGCGTAAAAATTTCAAAATGCACAATTTGATATTTCAACCCCTATAAAGGGCAATTTTTCACGTTTAAGGGTAGTATCTTTTCCGTCATTCAATTATCATAATAAATGATAAGATTCATGACAGATAAGGGATAAATAAAATCATATTTTGATGATTTTGACAGAGTCATGATTTAAAATCATGATTTAATTAAATTATATCTAAAAAGCCTAATTTGGTTCATCTTTCATACTTTGAAGGCTACATTTAACCTATAGACATTTCAGAAATAATAATGAAACTAACAAGAAGATGTGAAGATGAAAAAAATGTGTCGTATTTTTGGACTTGGGCTAAAGAGTAGGGGGTGAAGGTGTGTGAAAGATCGGTTCGTGTTGAGAATGGTCTATGTGTTGAAAACGGCCATGTGGCGGCGCGCGGCGGCGCTAGTACACTAAAGTCCCTCTATAGCAGCTGTCTCGGGGGTATCCTTAATTAACAAAGATGCTATAGAGGGACTCACCGAACCATTCTTCTTGTCCCTCTTACTTGTGGCTTCTTATAGCGCCGAACCGTAAACATCGCAACTCCGCTGACCTTACAAATGCCTCCATCTCGTCCGCTTGGACCGCCTTGTCTGTTATAGAGGGAACTGCTATAGAGGGACTCTCGTGTAGTACCTTTGTTCGTGTTTTTTTACGGTTATATGGTTTTCGTCATGTAGAGTCGTTACAAACTCTTACAAATGTAACAATAAAACAGTTTAATAGATTTAACACTTTCACGATGATTCATTATAATAAATATAAATTTGAAATTTAAAGATTTTTCGGGTTTCAATCGTGTGCGAAACTATGAATGTTGCCGACGTTTCGTGAACATTGCAGTTCACTTCTTCAGGGCTGACCTGAAGTTGAAGTTTCAGTTTATGTTGTTCTTATATGGGTGATTCTCCACGAACAGGTAATTTTTGGCAAGGGCAACTTTTTTTGGAAAAATGTTTCAAATTTTTTTTATTTTATAATGGTTAGGTTTATTGCCCTTGAAAAGGGACCTTATGAATATTGACGCTTAATTCTCACTTGAAGTACCTGTAGCACATAAAAACGTTTTCAATTTTTGATTTTCCGTGTAATTTTCTCTGATTGTATGTAAAGAAAAACAATACTGTAGAATATTAACACATTAAAGGTAACATGACAGGGAAGAATAGGTCAGGAAAGAATAGGTTTGTTTAGGAAATGCAAAGTTTTTTCAAAATTTATTATTTTTTTCAAATTTGAAGTTATATTTTTTTCAAATTTGAAATATTTTTGTTAGTTTTACGATTATTATTCTAAATTATAATCCTAAGTGTGAAAGTATAATAGGTGACAAGAAAGTAATGGCACAATTTGGTATTTTTAAAGACTTTTTTACCATTTTTGTTTTTCATTGACATTCTGAGAGTCAGATTCTTCTTATAGCGTGCCATTCTGAGTAATTTCAGGTTTATTTCAGGCTTCAGGTTTAATTCTGAAAGGTATTCTTGATACTGAGATCTAGAATCAATCTCGGAATCCATCAATGCAAAAACAATGATACAAACAATGCGAACACGAAACTGCGTTCCACAGCAAGTAGATCGAAAGCCGGTGTAAACATAATCTCTGAAGAAAGTCAGAGCCGTTGAGCGAACAAAATTATGAATTATAAAATGTTCATTTTCCTTATATTTATCTACCCTCTAATCGCTTTAATTTTTGTGTGCTGTACTCGTAGATGAGAAAATTTAATTTTTGATTTACGTTAATTTCTTATAAAATTATTTGGAAAAAGGTTTCGATTAGCTCCGTTTCGTCCCTGACGTTATGGTATCCGATGTTACGGTATCCGAAAACCTTACAAAATTACTTTTTACGCTTTGAAGACAAAAGTAATCAATAAATCCTTCTGACAAAAACTCTTTTATTATGTTCTACACGGAATTTTCCAATTTTTATTAATTTTTATTACGAAATATAAAAGTTCTTAGCAGGTATGGTATCAGATGCAAATACAAATACGCCACATTTTCGGTTACATTTTTTTATTCTGCAAAAAAAGTTCTTATTTATTTATTTATGAAGTTTTGACGAATAAGTAGTGTGGCTTTTGTTATAAATATTGTGCGAAGAAAAGACCTAAAAAATGATTAGAAGATGATGAAAGGTATGAGAGATTCATTTACCGTAACCATCGAGAACATTTAGGGAGACACGTGTATAATTGAATTTTCTTCACTAATACATCAGATAAATTTAAATATTTCTTACGAATTTGATAGTTTCTGAGTAATACCTTTTTTAGATACATGTCTTTAAACTTGGCGCCGCGTACGTGGGGACATCCCAAAAAGGCATTTTTCGAGTATTTAGGAGCATTTCGCTAAGACATACGATAATGTGACATGACTTTTTCTTACGGAGGTATTGTATTGTGCTAAAATGAAGAAGTTAGCCTAGTTTTATGAAGAAACATTACTTAGTTCAGTTACTAGAGGTCCGAGACACAAAAGTGCCCTGTATGTGGAGAATCACCCATGTATGTATATTCCCTACGATGCCTACACTGTTAAAAAAATCTGTATGAGATTTAATATGCATGTGTGTGAAGCAAATATGCACTACCGCTACTGAAATGTAACATACATTGGTGTAGTGAATTTAATATACATGTGTATTAAATTTAATATACAGGTCAGTATAGCAGCGTGCATGAAAACTCAAAGTGCTTTCATTTCTTTGAATTTTATCAAATATTCGCAATCAAATTAATAATCTAGAATTCGTCGACTGAATTGTTATTTATAATGAAAGTGCGGCGTACAGGTGGAACTTTTTCCAAAATCCAGTCTAAATAGTAGAAATTTAATGTTAGTGCGTTGATTGTAGGTTAGGTCTATTATTTGTTAGCTTAATTGATCTTTTAGACTTAAAATCTAGTCATATTTTTGATTAACTGGAAAAAGGTATCATGTTTTATTATTTAGAGTCGAAAATTCATGTTGAACTTATTTTGAGTTTGTGTAAAATGGCATTATCTGATTTTTCTTGTAAGTGATTAACATCAATGTTTATCAAATTTAATATGCACTCTCTTAGTAGCGATTTGATATGATTGATATATTAATTTAAATACACATGGGTACATTAAATTTATTATTATTTTTAACAGTGTATGATTGGCCAGAGCACCCCATGGTGGGGACTGGTTGAACTTGATTGGCCAACCAAGTCTTTTTTTAAGAACCCGGGAGGACGGAAAGCCTAATCCGATTGGTATTATGTTCATTGTCCCTATTGATGTTCTTAGGGTATTTCAAGATTTCGATTGCTTCTCTATGTTTTCTTGGAAATTTATTGTACGTTTTTGCGATGACGGTTGTTTTGTCAAATAAAATACTATGTCCTGTTTCGATATGATGATTATCTGCTGCTGATTGCGTGAAATGTTTTAGCCTAACTTCACTCTCATGTTCCTTTACACGTTGACTTACCACACTCCCGGTTTCTCCAATATAGACTTTACCACAAGAACAAGGGATTTGATATACTCCCGGATCACTGAAAGGTTCCTTTTTATCTTTAGGGTTGTTTAGAAGTTGTTCTATTTTCGCAGGTGGTTTAAATATAGTTTCGATGTTGTGTTTCTTGAGAATTCTTCCTATTTGTTCCGTGATGCCTTGAATGTAGGGTTGTTTTTCACTCTATTTCTTTAGTAGGTTGTGTTGACTTGTTTTCTTAAGTGTATTTTCTTATTGCCTTATTAATTTGTTTGTTTGTGTAATTGTTTTGTATTAGGATTTGTTCATCATTTCGTGATTCCTTTTGTAAGTTATCTCTATCTGTTATAGAGACAGCTCTGTATACAAGGGAATTGATGACCGTTTGCTTTTGAGATGGGTGGTGGTGGGAGGAGGCATGCAGGTATCTGTTTGTATGCGTGTGTTTTCTGTAAACTTCATGTCCTAATGTGTTATCGGATCTTTTATGAACTAGTACGTCCAAGAAAGGTAATTTTCCGTTTTGTTCAATTTCCATAGTGAACTGGATATCAGGGTGTATTTGATTGATGAAATCGAAAAATTTGTTTAGTTCGTCTAGTCCATGTCTCCAAATGACAAAAGTGTCGTCAACGTAACGGCACAAAAATTCCGGTTTAAGCTTGGATTTGTTAAAGATTTTAGTTTCTAGATTTTCCATTAAAATGATGGCTGTTACAGGTGAGATTGGAGATCCCATTGCTGCTCCTGAGGTTTGTTCGTAGAATTGGTTATTGAAAGATAAATAGGTATTAGTGAGACAGTGTTCTATTAAAGGTGTGAGATGGGAGGGGAAGTTTGGAAAGGATTTAATAATATCGATTGTATCAGAGATTGGTACTTTTGTAAAGAGAGATACTACGTCGAAACTTACTAGGATGTCTTGGGATAGAACGTGAGCCTGTTCTATTTTTCTGATGAAGTCAAAAGAGTTTTGGACATCTAAATCCAAATCAATTCTACATAAAACAAGTTTGCTTCTCTTAAAAGAAAGAATACAACATACCAAATTTGCCTTGCACACTACCTCCAAAAAACTATTAAAACTTCACCTTTTCCTATCAACCACTCTCAGATTTGACATTTGGTCCACATTGGACCGCATATCATTTGAACAATCTCAACGGATTAAAGATTTTTGCACTGAGAAACAAAAAATAAAATTTGACAAATTACTTCCAGTTAGCACGCACCATGAACTAATACAGTAAAAAACATCTCTAACCATCCTCTCAGCGATGAAATGATTTAAGCCTTATCTGAAGGACATAATTTTGCAGTCGCTCCCTCCAAAATCTTAAAAGAAGAAATCATCAGTAATTTGGAATCCACAATATACACCCTTCCACCCGAAGAAGCAAATGACATACGACGTAGGACAGCCAACATTTTACGCGAAGCCCAACTTCCCTCCTCAAACTTAACAAAACAAGAAAGAACAGCTATTAAAGAACTCAATCAGAATAAAGACATCATAATATTACCAGCAGACAAAGGCAACACAAAAGTAATAATGAATAAAGAAGACTGTAACAACAAAATCATAGACCTTCTTACTCACGGTACATATGCAAAACTTAAAAAAGACCCCACAAAAACAATAGCCAGAAAAACAAAAAGCCTCCCAATAAACTCAAATCTTGACAGCGATACAATATCTAAATTAAAAGCGACTAATCCCATCTCTCCAAAACTTTACGGTCTCCCAAAAATTCGCAAGAAGAACATCCCCCTCAGACCGATCGTCAGCGCAATAAACTCACCAACTTACAACCTAGCACGCTTTCTCGCCAAAAAAACTTAAGCCTTTTACAGGAAACTCTATTACACCCGTCCAAAACTCTTTTGACTTCATCAGAAAAATACAACAGATTTAGATTCAACCCCAAGACATCCTAGTAAGTTTCGACGTAATATCTCTCTTTACAAAAGTACCAATCTCTGATACAATCGATATTATTGAATCCTTCACAAACTTCCCCTCCAATCTCACACCTTTAATAGAACACTGTCTCACTAATACCTATTTCTCTTTCAATAACCAATTCTACGAACAAAACTCAGGAGCAGCAATGGGTTCTTCAATCTCATCTGTAATAGCCAACATTTTTATGGAAAATCTAGAAACTAAAATCTTTAACAAATCCAAGCTTAAACCGGAATTTTGGTGCCGTTACGTTGACGACACTTTTGTCATCTGGATACATGGACTAGACGAACTGACCAAATTTTTCGACTTCATCAATCAAATACACCCTGATTTCCAGTTCACTATGGAAATTGAACAAAACGGAAAATTACCTTTGTTGGACGTACTAGTTTATAAAAGATCCGATAACACATTAGGACATGAAGTTTACAGAAGACCCACGCATACAAACAGATACCTGCATGCCTCCTCCCACCACCACCCATCTCAAAAGCAATCGGTCATCAATTCCCTTATATACAGAGCTGTCTCTATAACAGATAGAGATAACTTACAAAAGGAATTACGAAATGATGAACAAATCCTAATACAAAACGATTACACAAACAAACAAATTAATAAGGCAATAAGAAAATACACTCAAGAAAACAAGTCAACACAACCTACTAAAGAAATAGTGAGAAAAACAGCCCTACATTCAAGGCATCACGGAACAAATAGGAAGAATTCTCAACAAACACAACATCCAAACTATATTTAAATCACCTGCGAAAATAGAACAACTTCTAAACAACCCTAAAGACAAAAAGGAACCTTTCAGTGATCCGGGAGTATATCAAATCCCTCGTTCTTGTGGTAAAGTCTATATTGGAGAAACCGGGAGGGTGGTAAGTCAACGTGTAAAGGAACATGAGAGTAAAGTCAGGCTAAAACATTTCACGCAATCAGCAGTAGCTGAACATCATATCGAAACAGGACATAGTATTTTATTTGACAAAACAACCGTCATCGCAAAAACGTACAATAAATTTCCAAGAAAACATAGAGAAGCAATCGAAATCTTGAAACACCCTAATAACATCAATAGGGACAATGGATATAATACAAATCCAATTTGGCTTTCCGTCCTCCCAGGTGTTTTTAAAAAGACTTGATTGGCCAATCAAGTTCAACCAGTCCTCACCATGGGGCGCTTTGGCCAACCACAGGCATCGTGGAGAATACATATATAAAAACAACGTAACCTGAAACGTCAGTTTCAGATCAGCACTGAAGAAGTGAACTGCAATGTTCACGAAACATCGGCAACATTCATAGTTTCGCAGACGATGATTGACGGATTCACGAAGTTTGTGTGGATATTCCCGACAAAATCTACTGGATCTCAAGAAGTTCTAGATAAATGGAGGATTCATCAGCAGAATTTTGGGAATCCACGCAGAGTCATCACCGATAGAGGAACAGCATTCACCTCCCATGAATTTAAAAACTACTGCGAAGCTGAGAAGATCGAGTGTTACCATACTACCACAGGTGTTCCAAGAGGCAATGGACAAGTTGAAAGGATACACCGAACCCTTCAGGAAGTCTTCACGAAGTCAGGCATAGATGAACCAACAAAATGGTACAAAAACACGTTAGTCAAGTTCAACGTGCTTTGAACTCGACATTCCAGAGAAGTCTAGCATCAACACCCTTTCAAGTACTTATTGGTACAACAATGAGGAATAAAGAGGACCTACAATTGCAAGAGATGATTCAGCAATCACTTCTGAAGGAATTCGACTCTGACCGAGAAGAGCTTCGAGAACAAGCTAAAAAACAGATAGCGGAGTCCAAGAGGAAAATCAGCGAAGTTACAACCAAAAGAGGAAAAAGGCTACGGAGTACAAGGTCGGCGACTTAGTCGCTATCGTGAGAACTCAGTTAGGCAGTGGATTGAAGTTGAAAATTAAGAGTTTCGGTCCGTATCGCGTAACGAGAGTCAAAGGGAAGGAGCGATACGACGTGCGAAAGGTCGATGGCGAAGGGCCCATAGAAACGTCAAGTTCGGCAGATTTCATGAAGCCCTGGACAGGCTTCGATGATGACGCATCGTCAGGAGACGATAATGGTCAGGAAGGCCGAGTGTAGGAATCTAGAATTTTGCGTGAGTTAGGAACAGTTAATTGTAAAAATGCGTAGACGTGAGTAAGGAGTAAGTCCCCAGGGGCAACGCGTAAGAGAGAGAGGACTGAGGGATGCGACCGCCAGTCCTCTGAACGGAAGAGTCAGTTCGATCATGTACGCCCGATCGAGTACGACGAAGATCATTATCACGTTTATGTATATATTGTTGAGTATTTTCATTAAACCTAATTATTGTAAAAAAAACACTGTTGTTCATTAACCCTCATTCCCACACTATCTAATTCAGATGACCATTTTACCAAGATTCAGATATCGAAACAATAATTAGAAAACTCTCAGTCCATCTCAGGTTGAATATGACTCGAGATTTCGAGTTAATCAATATTACACTGGAGAAATTAATCTTATTAAAACGCCAAAGTCAGATGATCAGTCAAAGAGATATAAAGTGTAAATAAATCTATAGATATAGATCTAGGAGAAGTGTGTACAAAATTCATGATTCGATGAACAATTTTGAGATCCTTGGTGGAAACTGGAAGTATTGATTACAGTTGGGGTAGAATACAACATCAAAATACACTAATATAGAACCCACTATGTGTAGGTTACCAGATCTAGATACAACAATATTATACGCGCAGTTATTATACCATTAAGCCATTTCCCTTTCGGGGTAGGCGTGACTTGCTCGGTTGGAAAGTAGTGGGATAGGTATATAGGTGTAAGGTAGGTCGTTATATGGTATAGGGTAGATAGGTATATAGGTATATATATATATATATATATATATATATATATATATGTGTTATGGTATAGATATTTTAGATTGATCTGGAGTTTTCGTGTTATTTATTCAAATAACACGTTCACTCCCCAACACTGCTCCGACCCAGGTTGTTGATCAATCTCTCTAGCGATCACCCCAAGTGAGGAGCCTCACAAAATTGTTATGTATGGTTCCCCACTTGGGCCCATTAGTATCCAAGGTCTTTATTTCAGGCATCATTCACTCTATTGTCACTCTGCTTATAAACTATTTGTCGCCACACATTTCTGTCCTGGCATACTACTCTAGCTTCATTTACGTCCATGCATTTCTTCATGCAAGCTCTTCTGTTCCTATGACTTCTTATGTCTCTTCGGATCAATGTCTCATTTACAGATTCTAACCATTCTTTCGGCGGTCTACCTCTGGGCATTCTGCCATTTACTTTACCTTTATATACTTGCTTCGTCAGTCGTTCATCTTTCATTCTTTCAAGATGTCCGAACCATCTTAACTGATTTCTTTCCCATATGTCAACTAGCGTGTCTCCTGTACCACATTCTTTGAGGATTATCTCGTTTCGGACTTTGTCCATCAGTGTTTTTCCGCATATTATGTGCAGAGGTTTCATGCCGATCGCGTTGATTTTACTCCTGTCCTTTTCTTGACAGGTCCATGCCTCGCTACCGTATAGTACAGTTGGTACGAATATGGAATTATGTATGGCCATTTTAGCTTTTTTTGATATGTTTTTATTCGTGAGGATGGATCCTGCTCTACCGATAACCTGCTTACCCTTATTTATGCGCCTATCTAATTCCCCATCTATTTTTCCGTCGCTAGTGAATAGACTACCTAGATATACGTACTTGTCAACTTGTTCTAATCTCACATCATTTAGGACAATGTTGCATATTGTTTTCTCACTTTTTCCCTCAAAAACCATGACTTTCGTTTTATTCACGTTAATTTTGAGGTCCATGTTCTTCATGCTTGTGTTAAGTTTATTCAACATTCTTTGCAAGTCTTCGACTGATTCTGCCATAACAATCTTGTCATCTGCGAAAGCCAACCCACGTACTTTGACGGTTTCGAGATCTATACCTTTTTCGTTGAAGAGGGCAGTTCTTAGACACTTATCCATGAATATGATAAATAGCCACGAGGACATAACGCATCCTTGTTTCACGCCTTGCATAATATCGAACCAGTCACTCAGTTTCCCATTTACCCTTACACTTGCTTTACTACCCGTATATATTGTTTTTATTGCTTGTAGGAGCCCTCCATTCACTCCATACTCTTTAAGGACTTCCCAAAGTTTACTTCTATTTACCGTGTCGAAAGCTTTTTCTAGGTCAATAAATGCACAGAAAACTTTCTTTCCTACTCTCAAGCTTTTTTCTGTGATCTGTCTTAGGCTAAATATCTGATCTGTACATGATCTTCCTGGCATAAATCCACTTTGGACTTCCCATATCTTCTCTTCTGTAATTTCCATTACCCTACGAATAAGTATTTTGGAGTATAATAGACTTTAAATAAACACATGCGTCCAGCGAGATAAGACCCAGACAGCCGAGGAGTGGGGGTAGGCGCCAAACGTCCGGGCAAACACCGAGGAGTGGGGGAAGCCGTCTGGGGAGCCATAGTCGTTCTTAACTACTGTTGAAGTCAACACTTAAGAAACTTGGTCAATGTGAAGTGTAAATGAAATATTAGGCTAAGTACCCTTTTCGTTTTTTTCCTTTTATTGTACTTCATAATAAATTCCTATGTTTCATTGAATAATTGTCCTTTTTAGAAGAAAATTAATCATCTTGGATTAAAATTTATATTTTTCCTTGAAAATTCAATAGTTTGTTTTAAATTTTTTTTCTCTGTTGACTGAAGAGTATTTTTGAATTGAAAATATTGGAATGAGCAAAAATAATTCTAGTTAACTAACACTGCGTAATACATAGATGTATTTCTCAGAATTATTATGATCGACTTATTCTCCAGAATGTTTATATAAACAGTCCTGGTGGCATGGAGAGTGTGTGATAGGGAGCCATGCCTTTCTTAGGCTTTTGACTGGTCTTGATTCGAACAGGCCGATTGAATAAAATACTTCTTCTCAAATAAAATTCAAAGTGCAATTTCTTATTATTCCTTATTCCTTTTCTGTTGAAATTCCTCCGTTAAAATTGTAACTAAGTTTCCAAAAATTAATTCTTTTCGTTGAAGATTCATCATTTTAATTGAAAATTCATCTCTGATTGAAAATTTAACGATCTTGTTGAAAACCAATTTTTCTAAATGAAAACTTGACTATTCCAGTTGAAAACTTAACTATTTGGTTGAAAACTTATTTCTTGTTGCTTAGAAATTAGTTCTTTTAAACAGAAAATTCAACAATTCTATGTTTGGTTGATAATGTATCTTTTTTGGAGGAAAATTTAACTGTTTGATTGATCATTGATATTTTTTAATTAAAAATTGAAATATTTGGTGAAATTTTTTTGTTCTTTTTGGTATAAAATTCAACTATTCCAGTTGAAGGTTCATAATTTCTTTTGAACATGCAACAACTTGGTTGGAAATTCATATATTGTACAGAAAATTCATATTTTTTTTTGTAGAAGATTAATTTTCATGGTTGAATATTCATCTTTTTGGTGGAAAATTCAACCATTTTAGTTAAAGGTTCATCATTTTAGTTGAAAATTTATCTATTTCGTTTAAAGTTCAATTATTCCAGTCGAAAATTCATCATTTTATTTGAAAATTGATCACTTTGGTTGAAAACTCAACTTTTTTGTTGAAAATCCGTTCTTTTTTGGTTCAAAATTAATTTGTTTTACTGAAAGCTTAAGTATTATATAATAATAACATAACATAAGCTATATTAATATAATGAAAAACACATTTCATTGCAAACGTACCTCTGTTCCATAAATAGGAGCAAGCTTAAAAAACGTACGTGTCCTTCGATATGAAACACCCATGTTTCTCCGTTCCATAAATATGGACCGTGTTGAGAAAGGTATACGTATTACGAAACAGCTGATTAATAAATGAAGTTGTATCCAAATAAAGAAAAAGTGCAGTAATCTCAAATCTATAAACCTTAAGCTGTCATTTAATCTATCACACATGTGAAATTATTGCAATTTGTGAATAAACGAGATGAAACAAATTAGCGGTATCAAGCCTTCTGAGTCGGATAAATGGCAGTCAATTTTCCCGAGTTTGCAGGTTACATAATTAAAATTATTTTTCAGTGTTCAAAACTTCAGAGCGATACTTGCTGTTTATATAGATGAAAAGCCTAACTTCCATACTTATCATTATAATAATTTTTACTCAAAAATATACTTTTAAATTATTCATAAATTGAATTAATTGTCAAACTGTTTCATTATTGCGACATGTTTCATGATAAGTACCTTTACCTTATGCTTCTTTTGATAACTTCATTTTTTGTACAATTATAATAATTAAAATCTGAGGTTATTTTTCCAGGTTAGTTTAAATATTGTATTTTATTCTCGTTTATTTATTAAACAAACTTATTTTTTAACTTTTTAACCCTCACATTAAGAAAGCTGAAATAAAGATATGGCACTGTTGCGTTTACAAAAGATATCGTTTCGCGTAGTTTTTTATACCAGCCGCTTTCATAAAACATACATTTAAATCATTGTTTAATATTTGAATATTAACTATTTGTTGTTTCAATACAATTACTGAGGCAAAAAAATGATACTATTATTTCAGAAAAAATACCAAGTCTTACAGTCCTATTTTGTTTCATGAGACAATGGATTATGAAAGCAATGGCATCAAGGCATTAGAAAAATGTCTTGGTAATCATTCACCTAAGGTACGAATTATTCTTATTTTTGTATATCATTCAAGTTTAAATTGTATTATTTTCTAATAATTTTTTTTTCGAATTTATATCATACAGGACGCGAGTAACTCGACAGAACCTGCTAGTTCTACACGAGAAGAAGAAACATCCATAGTGTATTCTCAAGAATAGAACCAAACAAAAAACAAAATGTCGAATCTCCAATAAAAAAGTGATAATTTTTTAACAATTAGGAGTGAAATAACAACTGAAATTCTTTTTTAATATCAACATACAATTTTATACAGTACCGTTTTTAAATTCTTCATTATGATTACAAGTTGAAATGTATGCAGCTTTAGGTACTTCAAATTTCAAATTCTGAAATTTTAAATGTTCATAATTGACAATTTTCACATTGAAACATTTTCCAATATTTAAATTACTACAAATTAGCCCCCTAATTTTAAAATCTTTTATTTTTCAAGGTCTCAAAAATACAATTTTAAATTCTGAAGACTAGATTCAAAAATTGTAATCTTTAATTTGTTCAATTTGTAACTGTTATATTTTCGTAATAAAATGTTGGAAGTTGAAAACATTTCTAAATTAATGTTACTTTTAGCCTAATAGTGACTAGTGATCAACTTCTTGTACTTGTACGACCTTTTTAAAGTCTTTCTAAAATATTGTCTCTTTTTCTACTTCTACCACTTTCAAATAACATTTTTACTTATTTTTTTCTTAAATTATGAATTTGAAATTGAAAATGATCATAAAATATTCCACGTTTCCAAATTAAACTCGGCAATTTCAAATTGAAAAGTTAACCATTACACTTTTAAAAATGATATGGTTTCAAATATAAATCATTGCAATTTTATATATTCCAATCTGAAACATTTCTTTTTAACGTTTGATAAAATAGATAATTTAGAATTGAAACAATTAATAGACGCAATCTTCACTTTAAAAACAAAAATTAAAAGTTCAAAGCAAAAGCCTTAATATTTAAATATTAAATTCTCATTCGAAAACGTTACAAGATGAATAATTTTAAACTGAAATATTGACAATTGGACAATATCACATTTAAATCGCTCACAATTGTACAATTTTTAATTCAAAGCCTTGATGCTTGAGAAAGTTTCTTTGCTGGGTTTTGAATTTTTTGACTGGATACAAAGCAGGAATATATCATTATTTCGCTAAGAAAAAAGGATGAGGATGCCATATAAACCAAAGCATCCAGGGGCCTTCCTAATCTCAGCAAAGTAATTTTCTATCCTCTTTTTACATCCGATGCCTCAATTGAGGAGCTTACTTTCAAAAGGGCATACATCCACTCATGGTCTTTGTTGGGAAATCGAGAAAAACGTTTTGCAGCATTCATAAAAGAATTGTGTTTTCTGGGTTCCTACATTGTTTTGGTCCTAGGCCACGTACCAAATTACCAGAAGTTTGCATTCTTATTATCTCGTTATCTCATTATCTCATCATCCAGAGACTGGATGCATGCTCTTTTGGTGGCAAATGTTCAATTCACTTTTAATATGTGATTGAAAGCTTTTTGGAGGAAACTAATACATAGGTTGATAGGGCTTATCCTAAGGATATGATTAACGCAAAAAAACAAAAAAATTTGAAAATTGGATTTATTCCCTTTTGAAAGTAAGCTCCTAATTGTTCAAAATTTGTTTAACTTACATTATAAATTCTTTATTTTCAAGATTTAAATGTGAAATTAAAAAATCAAAAAAACTTCAGTATAAAGTGAAAAACTTTAATGTTTACAAGCCTTCGATTTTCAATGATATTATATTAAATATAATTAAATTTAATATTATGCAATGCTAAGCATCACAAATTTGACATTGCATTTTGATTGCTTAGATTTTTAAATTTTTCCATTCGAAGTTTTAAAAATTTTAATTTTCTAGTTTTGAACAGCAATTACTTTGATTATTTTATTAGAATATGAGTTTGATATTTCTTCACAAACATACATGTTTTGTCAGCAATGGAATCTAAAGCTCGTGTATGAACTGCTTATCTTATTTGAAATCTATGATGTGTATTAGTTTGCCCAAAAATAATTTGAAATTTTGTGAACTTACCCCCTCAATTTCTTCCTTTCAGTGAAAAAATACTGGCATAAATTTTCTTTTTTTTTCAAATTATTTGAAAGTTGCCCGAGCCCGTTTCAGCTCCGAAAATGAATTTTCTTAGTTTTGGATATTTCAAAAATGATAATTACAGGCTGAAAAATTCTTTCATCCCTAGAAAGTTTTTGGTTATTTAAAATGAGAATTTATATCATAAGAATAGGAAGAATAGGCCTTAAAAAATAAGGGTAAAATTATATATGTTGTGCCTACTTAGTATAATTAGACGTTTCATGAATTACTATCGGATTCTGTAACAATCGACAGTTACACTATCTATCAATAATTTGCAGTTAATCATCTTTAGATATTTAGTGTCATAGAAGAAAGTTTACTATTTGTCTAACTATTGTAACTATGAGAGTTTACTATTTGCCTAACTGTTCTAACTATTTTGGGTAAAATCAAGAGATCAGTTATAGGAAGTAAGCGTAATAATGTTTGATAAATATAATTTGAACCATTGCAATTTCAGTCTGATGAAAGAACAC
>CAKNXH010052608.1:26575-37542 GCA_932178445.1 Andricus quercusramuli
GATCGACCCACAGTGATCAGATGACCTCAGAAATAAGAACAATTCATTTTCGCACAAAAACATTAAATTTGCATAATCAACTGTACAAAGTCCTTTGTATCACATTTGCATCATGCAAATAGTATATAGCCTTCAGATTTACGTTAAATAACGTCATGAATTATGAAATATTTAGGCAACATAATAATTTTAAAATTACCCGACCTACTGTTAGCCACTCTCCCCTATCTTTAGTAAATCGAATTTATATGTTCCGCTTATAAGCGAATTAAAACATTGCTGATCCGGACCCATGATTATGGATTTCTGTTAGCTGAAAAGAAAAAAAATTAACAGGTGCCTAAAGTTTGCTTTTTACATTTGTAAGTAATAAATAATATTGAAAAACTCTTATCCAAGAATCAGGATTTAATTTATCTTCTTAGTGTTGATTCCTCGAAATTTGAAAGGGAAGCCGACGAGAAACCTTGTTATTTGTAATTCCCCTGCCTTAAAGTCCTAAGTTGGTATAATCGCTTGAGGGTTGCATTTATTACTCTACGACTGTGCGATAACGACATTATGGGATCCGACTGTTTAACCTTTTAAATAAACCTCCTAATGTAAACAGTACTAAAACCACACATTTTAACAATGTCCGACATCAAACACCTGTTTTCAAATTCCGTTTCGTCGTTTACAGATTTTATAACAACATTTATTGCTCTTTATTTTTTAAGATCTTTAGACTAAGTTATTTTTCATGAATAATTCAAATAAAATTTGAAATATCTAACTTATAGGAACATATTTTTAAATTTTGAAATCAATTAGGAGAGTCTGGATTTGAAGGCAGAACCGTTGACTTGAGAGCTAGTCATGATGTAGTTTGCATTATACAGACGTTAAGTTTTGACTCATAATAATAATAAAAAGACATATAAAGCAAGATATAAAGTTAAAATAATACTGGAATATTGATAGCTCAAACAAAAAAATAAATTAAATTCATTAAGAATTGAAAACTTGAAAGTGAAGACATTAATATCTACTACTTCATTAGGAAACGTGTAAATTAAGCATTTATAAAGCGTTTAAACGCACTACTGTTGAATTGTTATGCGACAAATGTTGACCCAAGGTCGAAATGTTCATAATTCTTGCAACCGGTGTACTCGTACAAACGTTATTGGTATCACAATCAATTAATTGCAACACGGAAAAAGTACACTGTAAGATGTACAATATCGAACAGTAAAGCTGAGGCTTAAAGCGTACCTATACTGTGAAATGAGCAGTTGTCACAGTATTGAATGCAGTGTGAACTAGTAATCTGAAAGTATACTGGTCGTAACACCATTTGTAGCAATACATAAAGCAGCTATTACAGTTTGGCATTGTAGAGTTGAATAGCACTGGTAGGCGCTGTTTCAATTACTGCTCCATATCGTAAGGTTTCACTTTTGAGCTGGCAGACGTTACGTTTTCCCATTGTAAATTAAAAATTGTGACTTATACAGTTTACAACTTGTAAGATATCCTCTTTCATACTGCGATGGGTAGTGGGCTACAAAGTAGATACTGCAGTTTGAAATAGTAATCCAGTATACCAATATAGGGTCTCATCCCGCACCAACTTCGCAGTGTGAAATTGTAGCATTTCCCTATTACGTACTGCGTCAAGTGCTAACTGAGAGTATTGTGGTACGGTGTGAAGTAAGGAAAAAAATGTTACTGGGCGAGATTGTAATATCTCCACTTTCAAATACTGTTATTCGCTGAGCGAGATTTGTTTTATTTTTTACAATATTAAGTTTATTTTTATAATTTATTATTAATTAATAGTTATTTTTCTGATTAAAAACTAAAAAGGTGTATTGAGATTATATTAAACTACATATCTGCCTTACTAAGGAAGAGCTTACGTGAGTGGCATTGTCGTTTAGGTCGAATTTAACAATTTCAAGTATGAGAAAATATACCGCAATCGCGAAGTCACTTACCTAAGTTTTTCCTTAGTACAAAGATATTAATTATTATTATTTTTCTTCAGCCACAAAATCTAAAGCAGGTTAATACTTCCAAATTAATATTAATTTAAAAAAAGCTAATAATATGATATAATTCCAAAATGAATATTTGCATTCTCTTGAAATTGCAATTAGTTAAAAAGAACTGATTGAATAGCAAATTAGTCAGTCACTGCCACTAACTATTTAACAGTTAGTGATTATTAGTCAAACTTCAGTTCAATTTCAGTTTGAGGTTATGTTATCAAACTAAAAAAATAAAATATATACATTATTTTGTCTAATTTTGTTGTCTACACGGAAAAAAGTAGATAGTTGGATTCACTTTTATGTATTGTGAACTTGAAGTTTACTTGTTCGCATTTTACAAGAAACATTTCAAATAGTTTTTGATACTGAATGAGATAGTGATCTCAAAATATACAAATCCTAAGGTCAGCAGTACTACTTCAAATTGTAAAAAGAAAGATTACTAGAACAAGTAGCTTCAATAACTATTTCAAATAGTACAGTTGAACATGTAAACTGCATAAATAACTAATTTTCATATTAAGCCAAGAATTGTGAGTTTGACTTTTCCAAGTGAGTTCGATCTCCTTTTTCGCATTGCAATAAGGGATAAGCACTGTGCAAGATTGTTAGCCCTACTATTTGAAATTGTAAGTAAGTTCAGTGGCACAACTAGAAACGTGTAGGACCCCTCCGAAAAATTTTTCAGGTGGTCCGTTTGAAATTAAAAAAGAAGGACGACGTTTAACTTATCATAATATTATATGAGATAATTATTTTAAATAAACATAGTGAATAACTCTGCTTCATACTTCAATACTTTTTTTTGGTTTTGTACCAGATTTTCAGAATTGAACATTGATATTTGTAGAAATTACTACCATTTCATGAAAAAAAAGGTATTTTCTCATTTTTGTTCTTCAGATTTTCAACAACAATAAAATCTACCATACTACTGTAATATCGCGGTCTTCGACATTAATTTCTCGGAACCGAATGTATTTTTTTTTATGTAAACAGTTTTTATCCTAATTCAGCATCCCCACAGCTCATGAGAAAAATTTCATTTGTGCAAAAAATTTAAATTTGAATCACTATTCAACGTTTGTCTCATCTTAAAATAGTGATTTCTATTTTGCATTTTATATATTATTACGATGTTTAAACTATTTTTTATTTATACATCAGTTACGTAAATAAATGTTGCGTTTTAAATAAAGTTAGATGATAATAAAACCAAATTAAAAATTCAAAAAATTTCATCCAAAAACATGTTTTCAAGTCTTAATTTTCAACAATACAAAATATGTACTTTTTCAAAATTGTAAATTAACTCATTTTATAATAATACATATAAATTACTAATAATCTATTTACTGTGTGAGTTGCTACTTCTAAGCAAAACATTTTTCCCAAGCTCGTTACAAAATATTAGATATCATCAGTAAGAGATGAATTACAAAATTTTTAAGTAAACATTTATTATAATTTCTTAGCTGGCCACGTTTTTCTCAGAGAAACCACTTGACCGAGAGTTTTTCAGAAAAATCTAAGCAGTTCCGGAGGTAGGGTTCAATTCCCCAGCGGGGGCGATTTTTAAAGTGTTTGAGCGTGCGATCATATGTGTAAGCCTCTGTGCGTGCAATTGTGTAAGAATAATCGTAAATTAAGTGCAGTATCTGGCGCTCGCTGCAAAGTCGGGATTACAGAGTGACTTTGCTAAAGTCACTCATCCCTATTCGATCTGGATACGGATTTAAAATTTCACGAAGAAAATCTTGCACTTTGATGCAGTGAGGTTCAATAATTTCTCCCAAAGTGTAAGATTTACACTATGGTTGCGCGAAAGGCTCTGTTACTGCTCCACAGAGTAATATTTCATCACTTTTCCGGGTACATCTTACAGCGCACTTTTTTCCGTGTAGCACCAAAAATGAGTAGCAATCACCTATAATAACTCTAAATGCAATTACGCGAAATAAAGTGCAATCAACTGCTATCATGTGCATTAACCTTCAACACGGAAAAAGTGGATCGTTAGAAGAACTCTCGAAACCACTAGTTCTAACTATTTTAAATTGAACCGCAGCTTTTCGTTCTGAATTTTGTTAAAATTACTATTTTTTGTCCAGGTATGTTAAACTGACTCTTTAAAAGAGTAGGATGAACAATTTCAAATAGTAGGATGCACTGCACCACTTGGTAACCATCAATACTCAGCGGGAAAGAAGTTACTATTTCGTGTAGTAAGCTTTCCTTCTGCGAAGAGTAACTGCCGATTTCGCATCGTAACGCGTTTATGTATATGTATATATGCACTGCACGCATTCTATACAAAACAAAAATGATGTAAAATGTCGATCGATTTGAGGAGGAAAAAAATTATGTTATATATGATAACTGCACGTAATTTACGATTATTCTTACACAATCGCACGCATAGAGTCTTACACATATGATCGCACGCTCAAACGCTTTGAAAAATCGCCCCCGCTGGGGAATCGAACCCTACCTGCCTACCTAAAACCTGTCCTAAAACCTAAATATAGCGCACGCCTTAGCCAAGTGAACTACGGAACCGCTTAGATTTTTCGGACAAAGTCTCGATCAAGCGGTTTCTCTGAGAAAAACGTGGCCAGCTAAGAAAATAAATGTCTACTTACAATTTTTTTGTAATTAATCTCTTACAGGTGATATCTAGTAAATTGCAACGAGCTAGGAAAAAATATTCTGCTTAAAAGTATCAACTCACACAGTAAATATATTATTAGTAATTTATATGTATCATTATAAAATGATTAAAATTACAATTTTTAAAAACTACATATTTTGTATTTTTGTAAATCAAGACTTGAAAAAATGATTTTGAATGAAATCTTTGGAATTTTTAATTTTACTTTATTATCATCTCACTTCATTTGAAACGTAACATTAATTTACATAATTGATATGTGTATAAATGAAAAAATATTTTAAAAATTGTAATAATATATCAAATGCAAAATTGAAATCACTATTTTAAGATGAAACAAACATTGAATAGTGATTCAAATTTGAATTTTTTGCAAAAATAAAATTTTTCTCATGAGATATGGGGATGCTGAATTAGAATAAAAACTGTTTAATACAAAAAAATCGGTTCCGAGAAACGAATATTAAAGATCGCGATATCACAGTAGATTTGTAGATTTTATTTTTGTTAAAAATCTTAAGAAAATGAGAAAAAATTTTTTTTCAATAAATGGTATTGATTTCTACAAACATCAATGTGAAAAGGTTGGAAAAATTATTACTGCTTTAAATATGGAAATTAATTTGAACTAAAATTGTATTACAAATTATTTTTTTATGACACATGCATGATTTCAGCCCTTTTCAACGCCTATGAAGCGGGACTAAAGCTTTACTTTTTACTCAAAAGTGACGTCAGAGATGAATAATGAAAATTATGCATCTATGAGCTCGCATTTTATGATTATCAGCCCACTCACGGTAAAACCTGAGAGGAAATTTTGGTTGCAGATAATAGAATTTGGCGGTTATTTATGGAAGGTTACCATATATACCTGTAAAATTACCATAAATTACTGGAATTTTTCATAAATTTCCGGAAATTCATGGAAATTAAAAAAATGAATGTTGGGTAAGTGACCATATTCACCTGTAAAATTACCATGAATAACCGACATTTTTCATAAATTTCCGGAAATTTATGGAAATTTTTAAAAATGAATTTTGGGTATTCCATGGTAAGTTACCATATTTACCTGTAAAATTACCATAAATTACCAAAATTTTCCATAAATTTCCGGTAGTTCATGGAACATTTTCATAAATTTCCGGAAATTTATGGAAATCTTTGAAAATGAATTTCGGGTAAGTAACCATATTCACCTGTAAAATTAACATAAATTACCGGAATTTTCCATAAATTTCCGGGGATTTATGGAATTTAAAAAAAATAAATTTTGGATAATCTATGATTAGTTACCATAAATCACCTCTAAAATTACCATAGATTAGGTTAACATTAATTTCATGCTTCATTATACAAAATCTAATATGGACTGAAATCATGACTGTATTTCCAGAAATGTTTGAAATCATCCATTTGTTATGAAAAATATCTTATGCGCCAAGGGGGAGAGGTACTTTTTCTCCACCCAGGTGCATAATATACTATTTAATTATTGATTCAAAAAATGATATGTCGAAAACAATGCATTATTCTACTAAAAAAAATTCTTCCAAATAATATAATATTCGAACCTGGGTGGCTAAATCAAGTACGATCTCAATCATTTTTATTGTTATAAGGAATTAAAAATATCATGAGCAAAAAATTCCATAGCAGAAGTAATGTAAAAAAAAGTATTTTTTTATATATAATTTTTCATAATATTTTTATATTCTGAAAATTTGGTACAAAACAAAAAAACTGTATCGAAGTATAAAGTAGAGTTATTCACTATGTTTATTTATAACAATTATCTCAACTAATATTATGAAAAAAGAGAAACCATTATAAAATAGTTTCTGACAATTTATTTCCTTTTGTGAAATGTCAGCGAAAATCTGTTGTTTTACTGATAAGCAAGTTATAAATCGTCCTTCTTTTTTAATTTCAAGCGGACTGCCTAAAAAAATTTTCGGAAAGGGCCTACACGTTTCTAGTTATACCACTGAAGTTACTCACAATTTCAAATAGTAGGGCTAACAATCTCGCGCAGTGCTTATTACAATGCGAAAAAGGAGATCGAACTCACTTGCAAAAGTCAAACTCACAATGCTTTGCTTACTATGTGAATTAGTTATTCATACAGTTTACATATTCAACTGTACTATTCCAAATAGTTATTGAAGCTACTTGTTCTTAGTAATCTTTCTTTTTACAATTTGAAGTAGTAATGCTGACTTTAGGTTTTGTATATTTTGAGATTACAATCTCATTCAGTATAAAAAACTATTTGAATTGTTTCTTGTACAATGTGAACAAGTAAACTTGAAGTTAACAATACATAAAAGTGAATCTAACTATCTACTTTTTTCCGTGAATCATTTGCAGTCACAAACAATCGTTGAGAATTCACCTCGCAATCACTCACAATCGAGTGCATTTACCTGCAATCACTCAGAATTCACAGTGCAATCGCTTGCAATGTTGTGCATTCACTTGCAATAATTTGGCAAAAAATGCAGTGACACATGCAATCTGTTGAAATCACACGTAATCGCACGCAGTCACTCGCAAAACACTCACAACTACTTTGAAGACACCTGCAATGCAATCACTTGGGTTGCTTCTCTCGGGCCTTCCCAACCTGCCTATAAACAAACAATAAACAATCATATAATCGCAATGCACACCGAAATCTAAATTTATATATCTCTCGCAAAAGACTCTCATTGCTTTATGTCAATGATTCTAGTATAAATCAAAACTTCCAGTCGACCGTTAAGCGAGCCGTTGAGGTTAAAAATATAAAAATGTACATAAATGCAGAAAAATGAAAAAACTTTTTTTTTAGATTTTCTTTGTAAGAGAAGGAAGGAGACAGGGGTTAGACGTCGATATAAAAAGGTACGTAGCCTGAAATATGACTGTTTTGGCCACAGCGAATTCTTTGTAAGATTTATAAATTCAAATCATTGTGTATTTTTTTCAATATTAAGTATTAATAATATAGATTCTATCTGATGTTCATAAGGCAAAAACGGAAACTGTAGTTTTAGCGGACATAGAAAGTGGGGATCGTTGAGGAGAAGCAGTAAAGTAAAGCGATTATCTGCTCTCGTACTGAACAAAGTTGACAGTGCACAGTGGATACTGGACGTGTATTGCCAGTTGCCACCGACGCGACGCCGACGCGACGCCACCGACCACCGCAGCGCAGCGCGACGTGGAGACCTTCGATGTTCAGATTTCATCCCCTCTTTCTGCTTCTCTTTCTCTTTCATCCGCAGGTAACCACATTCCAAAAGGAAGGGAACTTCGAGGGGAGGTTTTCTCCCTGAAAATTGTACGAAAGAGAGGGATAATCTAAGAGCCACGCCCA
This sequence comes from Andricus quercusramuli, assembly GCA_932178445.1. Lineage (NCBI taxonomy): Eukaryota > Metazoa > Arthropoda > Insecta > Hymenoptera > Cynipidae > Andricus > Andricus quercusramuli. The sequence continues at coordinate 34,650 of CAKNXH010052608.1, forward strand.
CCACCCCAATATCCAGCCAATGACAAAAGCAGAACTGAGTGGTGGCCTGATCCGAAAGCAGTCATTGCGTCGAGGTGGTATTCCCTCGGGTTTTCCAGAGACAAACGATCTGCAGTTTGAGAATTTCTCGGTTTAAAATTTAAATTTGAAGTATTCCTGGTTGTTATTAAATTATTTACTTACTTACTCATATTTTCATGTTTATTTACTTACTGCTTGTTTATTTGGCACTTATTATTTTTTGGATTAGTTTTATTTGCAATTCCTCTGATGAGATACGAAATAAAACAATACCTGTCATAATTTTGAAAAAATATTATAAACAAATACATAATTGAGCTATTTTTCAACATCAAAGCACTATTTTCTGGAAAAAAGTATTAATAAGCTTCTGGTACATATGATTCTTACAGGGGACCTTTGGGTATGCTTTTTACATTCTCATTCTAATGAGAAGGTATTGGTTTTATGTGAGATTTGACTTGGTCGGTTTTCATCAAATCTCCACGTTTTGAGAACCCCTGAGTTAGAAAAAAAGGTTTTTACCAAGGTGTCTGTCTGTCTGTAGTCTGTCTGTCTGTCTGTCTGTAGGCACGATAACTTTCGAAAAAATAATCAGATTGGGTTGTGCTTTGGCACACTTTTTTAGGCCTAAAAAGAAAGAACAAGTTCGTTAACCAGCTAATTTTAATAAAAATTCAAAAAGTTGGAGCATTTTGAAAATTTTTGAGACCATTTTTTTTTTAAATTCAGAAATTCTATGTACGGCTATTCATAGTAATCCAAAACTCGAACAATTTATCCGAATGACTTTTTCGGATAAAAAAAAAATTACCGGAGTTACAGCATTTTCAAAATTACAATAAACAAACGTAAATGAACATTTTATGCCGAAAAACGCACGATATGAAAAAAAGTCAAGAGGAGAAAAATGTTCCTTTTTGAACACCCTACAATATTTTTGTAACAACTTTTTGATATTTTTGAAAAATCAAAAATCCAAATTTTGATCACACAAAAAAATAATGAAAAATCAATAATTTCATTTTGCTGTCAAACTATGCAAGATACGACCAAAGATGAATGGATCAAAATTATGCACCCAAAAAAAGATCTCCAAATTTGTTATTATTCACTTTTTGATATGAAGCGTAGTTTTTGTTTTATTCGTAAAAGACGGCATTGGAAATAGTAAAATTGAATTTTTAGACGAATAACGCAAGCTACGAGAAAAATGACAGAGACAAAATTTGTTCATCTAAACAAGAGGTACAAATTTGTTATAAATCATGTTCTGATAGGATGCGTAGTTTTTGTTTTACTCGTGACTTTTTCATTTCTATCATACGGTGCACAGAACCGAGCGTGGAACGCAAGGTTCAAATGATTTACAAATCACATATCGAGCGCGAAGTGCGAGTCTCTGGATGAGAATGTGTTCCTTAAGGTCGATAGAAATTTGAGTAAATAAAGTTCCATTTCATTCTAAAATAAAAACCAATTTAACAATCACTTCGCATGTAGAGGTTTTGATAATTTAAAAATATTTGCAAATAAACTTTTTCTTTCCATCAAAGTCGAACACGAAAATCAAAAATCTGGAGAAGCCGAGCGTAAAGAAAAATGCATTTTAAAAATTACGATCGGATGGTCATCGAGCCAGTTGGAAAGTATTTCGAAGCGTCAGTAGCTCCCAGGTAGAACGCTTGGCTGATAGCCGCAAGGTTGGGCGTTCGATTCTCGCTACCCTTACATTTTTTTCTTTTTTTTCATCAAAATGCTAGCTTATTCCATTTTTTAATAACATTTACTCAAATTATACCATTTCATGATTATTTATTCCTTATTTAAAAAAATGTGTTTATCGTATCTTTATTATCAAACGTTTGGACAACTGTGCATTTTAATAAAATTCTTAATACTTCAATAGTTCCTAGTATTTATATATTTAAATCAAATTACGAACAAAGTGTTTCAAATGATAATTTCAACAATAAATATAAAATTAAAATGTTAAAATGCATGTATGATGAGATGTTCAATCTGAACGGTGAAGGTTTTTCGAATTGCACCACCAAAGTAATTCCGCCAAAGTGTACTCTTTCGGTCCAACCTTGTGATGTATATTTTTACAGACAGGTAAAGAATCTTATAAAGCGTCTTCAAAACTGTTTTTACTTGATTGAACATGGTCGCGAAATAAATTCCCATGATGATAGTATAAAAATACATTCAGTTGTTCACCATCAATTATCTACTCCGATATGTTGTAATATGTTGCATTATGCTTGGTATTAGTGGCGAACGCAGGGATGGGTTTTGGGGGTTCAACCCGCCCACCCCCCTACCCGAAGTTTCTGAGAAAATTCAAAAGTTGAGTTTAATAATTGCCATTTACTGAGCTAGAGTGAAAAAACCAAGGAATTAAGATTTTCTTGATGCTAAAGTAAGTGTTATTGCAATTCTGTATTTTTTCATTGAATAAAGTTTCCATGAGTATGTATTCTGTATAAAGTTGAGAACTCCTCGTGTATGAATTAGGCAAAGATTTCGTTAATTTGAAAGTCCTGTAGGAAGCTAAAAGAAAAGGTACTTCTTATTTTGCAGTAGATTATGTTTTGTTATGTAATTAAATAAGAATTATGTTCAAATTTGAGTAGATTAAATATACAGGGTGTTCTTTTTAACTTGAGACAACGAAATATCTCAAAAAATACGCATCCTACGGAAAAAATGTCTGGAATAAAAACTTTTTATTTTCGAGGGGGAAAAAAGATTTGTTAAAATTCACCCCACCCCCACCCCCACAGGAGGCAGGGGTGGGGGCAACTTTGTAATTTAAAATGGCAACCCCAATTTTTTATCACAGATTCAGATTCTCCTTTACGAAATA
>CAKNXH010052609.1:5380-17483 GCA_932178445.1 Andricus quercusramuli
GAAGCATTGGTAGCCCTGCCTGAGACCGATGTAACGAGCATTCCAGATAATAAACTCATCATCTGGGACAGGTTGCAAAAAATGAAGCAACATTTCTGGAAGCGGTGGTCTGTTGAGTACCTCAGCAGTCTCCAGGAACGCACGAAATGGCGACGTGGCTCAGCAACAAACCTAGAAATCGACGACGTTGTCCTTTTAAAGGACAATCAGCTCCCTCCGCTACAATGGGTGGTAGGCAAGGTGTCTGCCCTTCATCCAGGAAAGGACGGAGTGGCCAGGAAGGCCACTATTACAACATCAAAGGGAGAAACAACACGTGCAATTACACAATTGTGCTTACTCCCCAAAAGGAACGAGCTTATTAAGGACAATTAATCTGTGAATTATTAGTGTCATGTGCAATTATTGAACCAAATTACGAAGTGCAATTAATTATCCCAAGTTTGTGATTTTAAATTAAAATTGTAGATCATTCAATTATTTCGAAAGCCTGGATTCGAGTCTTTCAAAGAGGGGAGGATGTTTGAGCTTCACTCAATTAAAAATATTTCTTCACTTTTAAACGGAGAACGGCGAGTGCCTACGTGCGCTTTTCTAAGGGTCCCGTTAGTCAGTCGACGTCATTCGCACCCCCACTTTCCAGGGTGGGCCCGATCCCTCTAACAGGCTTCAGTTAGCTTTCAATGCTTGAATAGCGCGCCCGTGTTTTGACAATTTTCCAATTCTACGATATTTTTATACCTCTCATTGTTTTTCAACTCAATCATTTTTATATGCAATTAGACATTTAATTCGTAACTATTCTGCTTTTTATAACCCTTCTCACTGTGCATAAATATTTACGTGTGTGTGATTAATAAATCAATTTCAAAGTCAGTGACGCATTTTTTTCATTCAGTGTATTCATTCATTATGAGAAATTAAGTGAAACAACATTTCCAGTTTCTAAACAGTATGAAAATAAATTAATAATTTGATTTTTGAGAACGTTTTTTTGTAATTAAAAAAAACAGTGCACATTTTCAAACAAAATTCTTTAACAAGAAATATATTTTTTCAATTATTGTTATTTTAAATTCAAACAATAATTTTTGAAATTTCAAAGTTTAAACGTTAAAAAAGTTTTTTCTTTGATATAAATATTTTATTATTTTATTTTAAAAATGTTTGTTAACAAACCATTTGTTTATTGTTTAAATTGGGGGATTTTCTAGTTCGGATCTTTTATAATTCGGAAATTTTCTGTCGGGAATTTTTAAATTCGGTAATATTAGAATTATCGAGAATTTTCCGAAGCGATTGAAAAGTCCCGAAAAATAAAATTCCCGACACTGTAAAATTCGCAAATTGCGAAATTCCCAAATAATAAAATTCCCGAAATAATAAAAGTGCCACAATATAAAACTCCCGAATTGAAAAATTCACGAATAATAAAATTCCTGGCACAAAAAATGCCGAATTATAAAAAATCCAAACTAGAAAATTCCTGAATTTAAATAGTTTAAAAAATTGTTGTTCATTATATATTATTTATTTATTGAAAATACAACCAAAAAATACTTTGATCAAAGAAACGTTTTTAATGCTTTAAGTTTGAAAAAATTCTTGTTTGAATTTAAAATAATAATGATTAAAAAAATGGATGAAAAATTTTGTTTGAAAATGTTCGTAGTATTTGAAAAAATACGAAAAACGTTCTCAAAAATTAAATTTTTAATTTAAAAAGAAATAATAAATTAAATAAGTTCCTATATAAATCGGTGCTGAATTGAATCCTGCAAAGTTTGTTTGAAAAATGTTATTAGGTTCGAAGAAAATGTAGGAAGAATTTTTTTTTCTTTCGAAGCGCACGTGTTTTTTATATTATTTTTTGATACAATTTTTAAACAATTATTGTTCTTGTGAAATCAGACAATAATTTAAAAAGATTTAAATAATTAAAATTTCCTTTAATAACAATATTTGATTATTGTATTTTTAATAAGTAAATAATATTTATTGAGAAAAAAATTGTTCTTCATAATTTAATTCGGGGATCCTCTAATTCAAGATTTTTTTACTTTGGATATTTTCTGTCAGAAATTTTCCAATTCGGTAATATTATAGACTGTTCGATAATATTATAATTTCGGAAATTTTATTATTCGAAAATTTTCCCATTCGGCAATTTAATAGTGTCGGAGATTTCATTTTTCGGGAGTTTTCAGTCATCCTTTTCGGAATTTTTTTAGTCGTCCCATATTTTATACCTTCTCTTAAAATTATGTAATTTTTAAAAATTAAAAGTCAAAATTTAATTTCGAAATCATCAAAAGTATCCATTTTCTTTTAAATTATTTTTTATTATTTAAAATTTATTTATTTATTTTATTTTCAATTTATTTTTTTTATTATTATTTATATTATTAAAAATCTTTTCAAATTATTTTTTACATTTTTCCGGAACTTTTAAATATATTTTATAATGATTTCCATATTTCCTAAACTTGTTGTAAAATCCTGCAAAACAAATTGCCTCAAAAACTTCCAGATTTTTTTTTCAATTTTGTAAATCTTTTGAAATGTTTTGAAATATTCTTACACTTACTTTTACGAAATAAAAAATCATTAAAAATATTCCCAGAAATATTGAAACAAACTTTGTTTGGAAATCTTGCAACATTCTTGAGAAGCTCCTAATTTTTTTTCGAAACATTTAAAAACCTCCAACTTATTCGCATTTTTTCTAAATTATTAATCGTTGTTCAACTGCTATTTACGAATCAAAATTCAACACTTTCACCTTTAAATTACAAGCTTAAAAATTAGAAAGATTATAATTGTAACTTTCAAAGTTTAAATTTACCATTCTCAAATTGTGACAATTCAGTTTCGAATGTTTTAATATTGAAAATTGTTCTGTTTTTTTTTTTAATTTGAAAATTCCAAATTGAATGAGTTAAAAATGGAATACTTTATACTGAAACAATACTTGAATAAGATTTTGAAATTGAATGAAGGCGTTTATTTTTGGATGATTCAAACCAATGTATTTAGATTATTACATTTTCACAAAAAGGAAAAAGAAATAATCCAAAATTTTTTATATATTTCTAAAATTGTTATATTTAGTGCATTCTTCTCACAAAAGATTTTTTAAATAAAAACATTTCTTTCAAGAAATTGAGGTAAAATTATTTAGACTCAATTAAAAGAAATCAGAAAATATTCATAAACAAAACCCTGCAGATTGGAAAGAATCCTTTGTTTAGTGTCTCTATTCAAAAAAGTTTTATTTATGAATCTATTAATTTTAAGTGATTTTCAAATTTAACATTGTTTATGAAGACTCAGTCGGATTTTTACATTTGTGTAACTACTAAGGCTCGCGAATTAAATTAGTCCACCCCTGGCGGACCGGCCGAACGCAAACATTACGCTACAGCGTAACGGTAAAGTAATGCTAAAGTAATGGTAAAGTAATATGGCATTATAATTAATAAAGGAAACAAAATTGATATGTAAACTGTTGCAATTATAATAAAACGTTGAAATTTACGTTCAACGATCATGCCGCAATTGCAACAAGTTGCTTTTGTAGCATTAAAAACTAAAAAAACATAGTGACCGTCATTGCAGTCGGGCCCCTGCATACTGGCAACCCGCTAACGTGGCTTTAAGTGGATTGCCAGTCTGCAGGGACCCGACTTGAATGACAGCCACTTTGTTTTTTTATTTTTTAACGCTGAGAAAGCAACTTGTTGCAATTACGGCATGACCATTTAATGTAAATTTTAACGTTTTATTATAATTGCAACAATTTACATATTAATTTTGTTTCCTTTATTAATTATAATGCCATATTACTTTAGCATTACTTTACCATTACTTTACCGTTACGCTGTAGTGTAATGTTTGCGTTCGGCCGGTCCGCCAGGGACATTTTAACCTGAAGATATGTAAATTTTGTGTACAATTTTGAACAGATCCAGAATCGTCTTGTAAAATCAATTACTGTTAAGTTTTCAATACTGGAACTACAGTCCAGTTTTCGAAATTCGCGAGTCTAGTGTTACGTCTTAATCAACATAACTTACCTTATATTTTATTAAATAAAGATGGTTCCTCGTTTTAGATTTTAATGTAAATTAAAAAACTGGGATGAGGATAACTACGGTCTACAGAAACAAATTAATAAGATTTGAATATAAATTAATTAAAGTTTATTAGAACAATAGTAATTTTACTGAGATGAAATACAAAAGGTTGATTTGAGATTAATGCAGCTGGAGTACTCTTGTTTTGGCTTGCCTCTTCTCGTTTAGTTTTAGTCCACCTTAAACAGGGATGACTAATTAAGTAAACGATAGAGTAAGAGAAAGGAAAACGAGAAAGCGAGATAATTTACTACTTACTTATGTGTGGTTGATGTGTTGTACCCTCTGGCCGGAGCTCTTTGTGGGACCCGTAGGGGGTGGAGTATACAAGAATGGAGGCTGCGCTGACCAGGTCAGTGGATCTGGGCCTCCCTCGTTTCTTTGTTACAGGTGGTTTATTGTGTTTCGATGTGACGCTCCCGCACAGAAGTTAGATTTGAAGAAGATTTTGACGGGCCGAGTATTTGGGACCGGAGTTTTAGGGTTTCTACGAATTTGATTGTAGTACTGGGTGTGGTTCTTTAATGGTGGAGAGTCTAAACTAGGTAGACTGGTTGAACTTCCTAAAAACTGTGCAGACTCGTTAAAGTCCCTAAACTGAGTTCCTGCTTCCAAATCTGCTGTATTTATTCATGAGATCCCTCCTAAGATTCCCGTAGGGGTGAGTGGTATTAGAAGTAGGGATTCATCATGGTTCCAATCATCGTTGATGATTAATTATGTAAATAAGTGGTAGGGATTTAATTATCCAATGGGTATCGAGATTTTTATGTATGCCCATATACGGAAAGTGTCGCAGTAGCTAGGATGCACTATATCCCTTCCTAGTCCAAAGGGTTAATTGATAGGATGGCCAATCAGCGATGAGGAATCGTAATGTGCCCAAATATGGAGAATGGGGCAGTTACCAAATATATGGTATCCCTTCCTAGATGACAAAGGCTGAGATATTCTATTATGTAGAGGGGCATAAGGATTGCGTGTCTTCTTTGTCAGAGGTTCACCCTCCTACAACTGTCACCTTGATTGAGATATTTATTGCTTTTGTATCGAAGATGCTGGTGTCTCTTGCATAGGCATAAGTAGGTCAAGATGCTTAAATCATGTAGATGAGTAGTATAGGTACCAGCATTTTGTAAACGTATGGGGTTGAGAATCTGGACTGTTCATAAGGTTGGCTTGCTGATTAATTTATAGCTCTTCAATTAATGTGTGTCTTATGGCTGTGTTAGTTCTGCAAATTTATGTAGCCCGCTCATTTCAGTTTAATGTACTGTATATGTGCTGTAGGTACCAGCATTTGGAGGTGTATAGGATTTGAAGATGTGGCTAGTTCTCATGGTTACTTCGCTGATTAATTGATGGTCCTTTGATTATTATGTGCCCATTTCTTGTGTTGAATAGGCGAGATTTTTATGTGTATCGTTTATTTTCGTTTACTGTGCTATGTAAGTGCTATAGGTACCAGCATTTTGTAAGCGTATGGGAAACAAAATGCAGCTAGCTTTTCTGGTTGCCTTGTTGATTAATTTATGTGTTTTTGATTAGCGTGTGCCTGTTTGTTGTGCGAAAAATTGATGCGTACAACTCATCTTGGTCCATTGCTTTGTTCGTTACAAATCCGTTCTTCACGAATGATTTTAACAATGTCGGGTTTGTATATAATATGATTTTGACAATAATAATTGGATATTGGATATGATATTTCAGCTTGTTGTTTTATTAGTTAATATAAATGTTATGTAGTTATAATCAATTGAATATAAATGTTATATAGTCATAAACTATTGAATATGAATGTTATGTAATAATAATATATTGTTTATAATTATATATTATTATTATAAAAGTCGCGGGACGTGACACCTCCCCCCTCAAGTTTGAGCATGGGAATGTAATGACCATGATCAAACTTGTTTATTGTAATTTGTGTATTTTGAATTTTTGGGTTCGGTTGTCTACGTAGCGGATCTTATATTCTAGGAACGCACGCTTTTGAGAAAGAGAAAAAGATTAATTGTTCGTTTTATTATTATTATTATTTTTCAATATTGATTTGGGATCATTTCGTCTAACTCTGAATGGGTAATGCTTATATGCTTATGTAATATTTGTTGAAGAAACTTTACGTGAACGAAATTAGTCTATATAATTCTGATTTCCTCTGACGCCGTGGCAATCTATTGCCCTATGTCCTCTTTGATAACATCTTTCGCAGGCATTAGTCCATTTATAAAGTTTAATTCTTCCAAATTGTATTTCTGGTTCTCACTCGTTATCGTTATGTGTAGGTAATTGGTCATTACTAAAAAGGTATATATTGCTGGATAACAATCTTAAAATCTTTTTTGCAGCATCGTGTTTCGCTGTTTGTTTTGAGACAAAAGGTTCGCTAGTTTTTGCATAATTTGTATGACCTTTAGATATTTCGCAAGTTATAACAAATACTTGGAGAGGCGATTTTGGTTGTAAAGTAACGACCTTATAATTTTGGCTAGAAAAGTTATATTCGATACTAATCTCTTTCAATGTTTGCAATGAGCTAACTGATTCAGCTGGATTTTTCCATAGATTGGTTGGTTTTATTTTTACTGAAACATACGATATTTTTAAGATAGTAAAATTTAAATCTTATAATGAAAAAATAGGAAGTTTTATGTCAATGTTTATTTTACTTAATAATGCTTATTATTATAATAGAAAAGAAGTATACATTTTTAATTGTATATTTTTTAGATGTTTTCTTCTTTTTTTTATACTAAATTCATGCAAGTGCATGTAGTAGGAATATAATAATCATACGTAAAAATATCGGTATGCTTGAGTAGTATGAATATTTAAATTACGTTGTATTTGATTGCTTCTTTTATGTTTAATTGTGAAATGAGCGAAAATATTGAATTAGTGAAAATGTATTGTATAATTCAAGGAAAAAATTTGGTTGTAAAACATTTTTGCTCATTTTACATGTTAGTGTTAATTTCGGTGTCTCGCATACATTCTTGTGTCTATTGATCATAGATACTTGCAAATAAACATTACATGTAGATAATTCTCTTTTAGGATACAATAAGTATCTCGAACATGAATAACATTGTTGTTGTACTTGTGATATTTTACCAAGGAAATACCATGAATTTAATTCTCGGAAGAATGTTTTACAATTTGAAGTAACTAGAAGGAAGCAAGTTTTACAATATTTGATAGGGCTTTCTGGTAAAAAATAGAATTTTTCATGTATGGCATCTTCGCAAAGCAGTAGTGTTGATTTCTTGCATTATGATTGTTGCTGTTTTTTTTATAGATGCTTTATTTTGCAACATGAATCTAAATAATTTTGATTTCCGTGGAAACCAATAAGTATTAACTAGGTAATTGTTACCTTTTGAATAGCCGTATGGATCAACGCCGTCCATATAGTCTGAGTGCGCAATCTTTGGGCTTTCAGGAGTTGGAACAATTTCTGTACAGAAAGGAAAGAAAAGATTCCAACCTTACATAGTTCAACATTTCTTTAAATACGTGAATTCTCATATCTAATAAAAAATAGAAAAATTAGCAAGGAGAAAAAAAAAATTTTCTGAAAAAAAATTCTTGAGAAAGTTATAAGTGAGAATTGAATAGATAAAAAGTGATTGAATGAGAAATGAGTGAATGTATAGAATAGTCATAATTAATTTTTGCTTTTTTTAAAATATTTTATGATTTTACGTAAAGGTTTAAGCAAAATAAATTAATAATTAACTTGTTCATTTCAAAGTTCTTGCAATTAATACTTCATTAGGATACATGATGTATGAATGTAGATTGGAAAATAAGTAAGACATTGAGTGAGAGGTAAATAGAAAAAGAGAGATGAATGTAGGTTGGGGTTTTAAAACAGTTTCAAATTCTAGGTAGTATAAAGTAGTGGTAAATAGGAGCTGAATATACTAAGATTAGGAATAGGGGTCTTCGTCTGAGGTTGCAATAGATGCTGTTATGGGGGTGTGGTCAAGAACTTCTTTATTTTGATTGGTTCGCAGGAAAAATGTTTTTCAAAAGTGGGGTTCTATTATCCACTGTATCTATCCCATATGTATACTTGAGATTTTGAAGAAAAATCAGTTTTGTGAAAGAAGTGATCATGGGAAGTACGACAGAAAAATGGATTATAATTAAGGTACAATACTATTCCTTTCTATCTTTTTTATGAATAGTTATAATTTTTTGATATCATAGCTTAGAGAAAAAAAATGTAATTTGGTAAAACTAATGTCTTGCTTTCGGAGAATAATTTAATTTAAGCTAATAGATCTTCTATAAGGGGTTAACTTTAATTGATATACTGACAAATGTATTCTTGAATTGACGTCGTAGAAACTGAAGGAAGATGTAGAACTTCTGTGATATGATCAAAAAATAAAATTTAACTTTTTTAAAGGCTTAAGTTGAAAGCATATCACATTTTCAACATCTGATGTTAGATTTTAATGGTTTTGCTGTTGGATAAATAACATTGAATTAGGAAAGCGATATAGTATGCCAAGACATATTGCTTCTCGATGGCTGGATTCTGGAAAATAAATGCAGACATGAATTAGTATTATTCAACATGTCTAATTCAATAGTTATAATTCATGAAGAAAATCTTATAAATAATTTTAGCTATTCAATGAAATCTAATTAAAAAAATAAATCAATATTTGTAATTATTTTATATGACGTTGAATTTGGAATTTTATAAAAAAAGCATTTTAGTTAAATTTGAGAATAAGAATGAGAAAAAAAAATTATTTATCGAAGTTATTTCACTTTTTTAGAAGATTTTGACTTTCTTTCTGGTAAATCAATCAGTGAGCGCTTAAGTCGATTAATGCGTACGACTCTTGGGGAGTTTTTTATTTGAATTTTGACGTTTCCTTTTCCTGGAATTTCTAATACTTCGTATGGTCCTGAATATTGATTGTTGAGCTTTTTGATTTTTCCTCCTTCTAATAAAAATACTTTGTCTCCTACTTTGAATTCTTGAGGATTGATTTTTCTATCATAATATTGTTTTGATTTTTCTTTAGCTGAAATTAAATTTTGTCGGGCTAGTTCGCGAATTCCATGTAATCTTGTTACTAGATTTTTTGTATAGTCATCATACGTTTGTAATTTTTCATGTTCCGGCGGTGGTTCACTGGAAGGTAATCGAGCTAGTTTTCCAAAAACTAATTCGTACGGGGTACATTTTGTTGCTTCATGAACACTGGTATTATATGAAAATGTGGCTAATTCTAACCAATCATCCCATTCTGCGTTTTTCTCTGTAAATTGTTTTAAATATTCCGCTAAGACGTGATGAGATCTTTCCAAAGATCCGTTTGATTGTGGGTGAAATGCCGTAGTTTTAAATTGCCTGATACGAAATCTTTTAGCGAATCTTCGTAGTAAGTTACTCAAAAAATCTTTACCTTGATCAGTTAAAACTCCTCTTGGTGAGCCAAAAATGCAAATAAATTTCTTTACAAATGCGTCTGCTATTGTGCTAGCTTGATGGTTTGGAAGGGCACAAGCTACACAAAATTTGGTAAAGTTATCTTGAATTGTTAAAATATATTCGTTTCCTTTTTCGGTTTTTGGTAATTTTCCTACGATATCCATTGATATTTTCTCGAATGCGGTTCCTGGGGTGTCAGTTATGACCATTGGATTTTTTGTTTTGACGCGTACCAATTTTTTAAGTTGACATTGTAAACAAAGTTGAATATATTTTTGTATGTCTATTTTCATGTTCTCCCAGAAAAAATGTTGTCGTATTCTATTGTATGTTTTTGTCACTCCTTTGTGACCACCTAATGCTGATGAATGAGCTTCTACTAAAATTTCATTTTTCTGTTCTTTTGTGGGATATCGTGTGATTCCTGAGCAAATAATTATCTTTGTATTTGATTCTGAAAATACGGATTTTAGTTGAGTTAAGATTTCTTCCCATGGTATATTATTTACGTAACCAGTTTTAGCTATACTGATTGATTTTAAATTTAATTTGCTGGCTATATTATGCAAGGAAAAAATGGTTAACTTTATACTATTTAGTGTTTCTGCAAGATTTTCTTTTTCTTCTTCTTCGATAGGAAGGGCTATGTGATAATTTTTTCCTTTATGAATTTCTTTGGCAAGACCTTTCTGAAGGTTTGCAAACTTGGGTAATTGTTCACGCTTCAATAATAATTCTGATCCATTATCTCGGGGTTCTCCATTTGTTGTAGTAAAGTATGCATAGTTATCTTTTCTCATCGTAATTTTATCGCGGCAGTCTATTATATTTGGATGCTTAGTTGACGTTCCGACGGCTGGTTTATCCGGCGGTGGCTCTGGGGGCGGGCGATTTTGTGCTGAATCTCCGTCATGTGTTTCTTTATTGTCATTTGTTTCTGGTAAATCTTCATTAAAATCAGGATTAATTTCATCTAACTCAAACAAATTTTCATTGAAATTTTCATCGTTTAAATTTTCATTGTAATTTTCTAAAAAATTTCCTTCAGGATCGCTTAATTTTTCATTTTCGCTTGATTCACTGGAACTGGAAAAATAATCTGAATTTTCTGCGTTGCTATCTTCTTCTTCTTCTTGAATTTTCAATTTCTTCTTTTTCTTACAGGATTTCTTTTTCTTCTTTATATTTTCATCATAATCTGGATCAGAGTCTGAGTTGTCTGATATATAATCGGGATTAACGTCCGTTTTTACTTCATTGTCCTTTTTTGATTTAGTAATAATTTCTTTTCTTGGTCTTCCTCTCTTTTTTGCTGCAAGAGTAGGGATAAAGTTTTTTGTTTTTAGTGTAGCCTTGCGTGGTCTACCTCGTTTTTTCTTAATAATGATTTCTTCTTGAGAGTCCTTTTCGTAATTATCTTCGCTATTATCTTCTTCAAAGGTTTCTTGAATATTTTCTTGTTTATTAACTGGATTTTTAGTTTCTTCAGTTTGATATCTTGATTTTCGTCTTGTAACCATTGCGTGGCATTTTGATTCTTTTATTTCATTTAGATTTGAGAGATCCATTTGATTTAGTAACACATAAATTCTTTCTTTAACTTGATTAAATAATTCTTCAGTGAGAATATCGTTTTCCTTATTTATTTTCATATTAGAATTTGAGCTTGAACTTGGATTGAAACTCGACTGTGAGTTTATACATGAATCAGTAAAATTAGATTTTGATTCTTTATTAGTACTCGATTTTGAACTTGATTGTGAGTCTCTGTTAGAACTCGTTTTTGAATTTGATTTTGAGCGCGTAGAGTATGTTTCTTGATTAACTTTCATTATTTTAGTATCTTTTTCATTTATCTTAGTATCTTCTTCTTTTATTTTAGTATCTTCTTCTTGTATTTGAGTATCTTTTTCTTTCATTTTAATATCTTCTTTTATTTTAATATTTTCTTCTTTTATTTGAGTAACTTTTTCATTTATTTTAATATCTTCCTCTTTTACTTGAGTAACTTCTTCTTTTATTTTAATATCTTCTTTTATTTTAATATTTACTTCTTTTATTTGAGTAACTTTTTCATTTATTTTAATATCTTCCTCTTTTACTTGAGTAACTTCTTCTTTTATTTTAATATCTTCTTCTTCTATTTCATCATTAACATCTGTGGGGTTTCTTGATAACGCGTCTGCATTTACATTCATTTTTCCTGCTTTATAGACAACTTGAAAGTCATATTCAGCTAATTTTAATTTCCATCTTGTTACTCTAGAACAAGGATCTTTGCAATTTTGAAACCAAACTAATGGTTTGTGATCGGTTACTAGCGTAAATTTGTGTCCGTATAGATAGGGGCGGGAATGTGTTACACAAAATATAATTGCTAGGGCTTCTTTTTGATAAGTGTCATACTTTCTTTCATTATCATTTAAACTTCGAGAGGCGTAAGCAATGGGTTTATCTTTGCCAATTTTTCCTTGTGATAAAATTCCACCAACGGCAAATCCTG
>CAKNXH010052610.1:7429-20714 GCA_932178445.1 Andricus quercusramuli
TTTGCGATGAGTAATGTAGTGAAACCACCTCATCATTATGGTTTCGGGGTCGCTGTATCCAAATCCAATGTTATTTAAATCCTATCTGGTCAATGTTCGTCCCTAACCTCAAAAATACATAAAATCGTCAAGTTAACACTATTTTGCGATGAAAAATGTAGTCAAACTGCCTTATCATTATGTTTTCGGGATCGCTGAATCCTAATACAATGTTAGTAAAACCCTATCTGGTCACTATTTGACATTTGCCTCAAGAAGTACTTCAAATCGTCGAATTCACATTTTTTTGCGATAAGTAATATAGTAAAACGTCCTAATCATTATGTTTTCGGGGTCGCTGAATCCGAATCAAATGTAAGTTAAAGCCTATTTGGTAAATATTCACTCCTAACCACAAAAAAAACTCCAAATCGTCAAACTAGCACTATTTTGCGAGAGTAATGTAGTCAAACCACCTCATTATTATGGTTTCGGGATCTCTAAATCCGAATCCAATATTGTTTGAATCCTATCTGGTCACTGTTCGTCTCTAACCTAAAAAAATACATAAAATCATCAAGTTAACACTATTTTGCGATGAGTAATGTATTCAAACCGCCTTATCATCATGTTTTCGGGATCGCTGAATCCGAATATAATAAAACGTCATAGCAAAGGGACAAGAAAGGAAAGAGAGGTAAGAAGATCTTACAAGGGAGTTGTGACGGTTATACCCGCAATATTCTGTTAAGCTAATCGTCTTAATGATCGGCGCTCTTGGAGGTGCCAAGGTTTCACTGGTTAATAGCCTGAAAAGCATCCCTGTGTGTCAACAAAATGCTGAGACACTTGCGGGGAAAATAGTATATATATGTATATACTGGGTGTTTTTTTCAACTTGAGATATCGAATTATCTCAAAAAATACCCATCCTATGAAAAAAATATCCGTAGTAAGAACTTTACATTTTCGAGGGGCAATAGCGACTTTCAATAAATTTACCCCCCCCCCCCCCCCCAGAAAGGGGGGGGGGGGGTGCGAACCGACAAAAAAATTTCCAATAAAACTTACATATTTCATAAAGGGGAATCTGAATATGTGATAAAAATAGGGGTTTCCATTTGAAATTACAAACTTACCCCCACTCCTGCCTCCTGGGGGGGATAAATTTGGTCAAAGTCGGTTTTTCCCCTAGAAAATGAAAAGTTTTTATGCCGGATATTTTTGTCATAGGATGCGTATTTTTTGAGATATTTCAATGTGTCTAGTTAAAAAAAACACCCAGTACATGACGTTTCACATCAACCAGCGCAGTGAGCTGTCCAGAACTAGTATGCATCGATTTAAAAGATAAACGGCTCAAAATGTGCGTATTTCAAAACTCTACCGAAGGCCGCCTGGAAATATTTTTAAAAAACAACGTAACAAGTATGAAAAAAGCATTTTTACACTTAAAATTAGCTAATAATTATGTTCTCGGGGTCGCAGAATCCGAATCAAATGTTACTTGAAGCCCATCTGGTCACTATTCGCTCCTAACCTAAAAAAGTACTTCAAATCGTCGAATAAAAATTTCTTGCGATAAGTAATGTAGTAAAACGACCTTATCATTATGTTTTCGGGGTCGCTGGATCCAAATCAAATGTTAGTTAAAGCCTATTTGGTCAATATTCGCCCCTAACCTCAAAAAATACTCCAAATCGTCAAACTAGCACTATTTTGCGATGAGTCATGTAGTCAAACCACCTCATTATTATGGTTTCGTTGTCTCTAAATCCGAATCCAATGTTGTTTGAATCCTATCTGGTCACTGTGCGTCTCTAACCTGAAAAAATACATAAAATCATCAACCCTGGCAAAAGTATCGGATAGGAATTCGACAAGTTAACGCTATTTTGCGATGAGTAATGTAGTCAAACCACCTCACCTTTATCTTTTCGGGGTCGCTGAAAACAACTCTAATACTCGTATAACTTCAGCTATTTAGAATTCGTCCCTAATCTCTAAAAACACTCTGATTTGCTATCATTATACGTTTGAATATCATATTGTACCTCTCTCCGTTTTACAGGGTTGAGACAGCATGTAAATTCGTGAAGACGGTATTTCAATTTTGCATCTTTCTATACGTACAAATACAGTGCAAAAGTCTAAAATCAGTGAATACCCTTCCATGCGTCAGCACGCAAACGCTTCAACATTGGTCAATGCGTCTGAATTCGTGAGAGTAAAATACACACTGGAATTCGCCCCAATGCTTCACGGCGAATTTCAGCAAGTGTTGATTCATACAATTTAATCCGTAACAGGAAAACCAACGCGCAGGGCATATAGAATTTATTGTAATTATTTAGTAAATTGTCTCGTAGCTCAGTGGCGGGTACTCTGGACTGATACGCGAGGGATCGCTGTTTCAAGTCTCGACGCATGCACTTTTTATTAATTTTTTTTCTGATTGACCTCGAACACGCATTCATACGAATTCACACGCATTCAATTCGCGATGTCTCAATTCATCTAAATGCGTCTCAATGCGTTCGAACGAATCAGAAAACGGGATTCCCGCGCATTACAAAAATGTTAGTTCGCCCCAATCCGTATCAAATCTTTCTTTTTTTGCTGGGTGTCTAAAAGAGAAGCACCTCGTGCAAGTTTTCTAGCTAAACCAAATAAAGCAATGCTGGATTCAACAGCATTGTTCAACTAGGCAAAACAATTTTCCAAAACCTTAGGATTCACTGTTACAGCGAGAAATATCAGAAAAAGACTCAACGTCATCTTAAAAAGAGTTTTTTCCTCAAGCTCCACATGTGAGAACCATTCAGAGTGCACGCTCATTTTTGGTAACAGGTAAAAAATTGAATCTATACAAACTTTCAGGTAATAAAAATCCAATAATTACTGTATTCTGGTAAAAATACCCGTTAGGAATCGTTAGAATATCTTTAGAATCCTCTAAGATTGCAGTTAGAGTTTTAAGTGGATTTAAAGAGGAATCGTGGAACGTAATGTGTTGTAAAATCTTCTTAAGGGGATACTGGTTGTGCAGTTAATTTCGGGAAATGTTTGTAATGGGTTCTAAGGGGAACCTAAGTGGAAATTATAATCTGACATTACTTTTTAAACATTCCTTTAAGTGGATCTAAGAGGAATTTAAGAGGAGCATAATTCTAAGGGGACCTAATTGGAACCTAAGTAGACCTTAAAACACGAAATTATTTTTCAAGAAATTTCCCTAAATGGATCTAATGGGAATTTAATAAGACTACGTTTACTGGAAAAGCGACAAATTATAAAATTGTCGTCTTAAAAGGATCTAAGGGGATCTTAAACGGATATTAAAACATTAAATTATTTTGTACGGAATTTTTCTAAGTGGATCTAACGGTAATTTAAGAGGCAGCGTTTACTGGAAATGTTACTAAGGATATAACTGTCATCTTAAGAGGATCTAAGGTAATCTTAAACGGACATTTAAATACTACATTACCCTTTTAAAAATACCCGTTAGGAATCGTTAGAATTTGTTTAGAGGCCTTAAAGATTGCAGTTCTAGGATTTAAAGACGAATCGTGGAAAGTAATGTGTTGTAATATGTTCCTAAGGGGACACTGGTTGCGCAGTTAATTTCGCGAAATATTTGTCATGGGTTCTACGGGGGACCTAAGTGGAAATTATAATCCGAAATTACTTTTTGAACATTTCTTTAAAGGGATCTAATAGGAATTTAATAGGAACATAATTCTAAGAGGATCTAAGCGGAACCTAAGTAGACTACGTTTACTGGAAAAGTTACTGAGTATATAATGGCCGTCTTAAGAGGATCTAAGGAGATTTTAAACGGAAATTAAAACTCTAAATTATTTTGTTTGGAATTTCTGTAAGTGGATCTAAAGGGAATTTAATAGGTGTGTTTACTGGAACCGTTGCTAAGTATATATTTGCATTTTAAGAGGATCTAAGTCAGGGGTCTGCACAATCGACAGGTACAGCGTGACCCAGGATCGCACGACCTTTTCCAAGATCTACCATTTTTTTTCGAAGGAAAACTGAGAGAAAATTCATGACCTCTCGAGAAATAATCCCTGTTGGAAGGGCTCATTTCTGAAATTTGAACATAGAGGACCCTTTTTTTTAAAGGGTTCCAAGCGGCTCGAATCAGGTAAAGGATTCTGACAGTTCTGGGTCAGAGCTTGATAGATCCGACCTACTGGCCTGGAGTCGCTAGTAGATACAGGATCTACTTTTGGAGATCTAAATGGATCTTAAATGGACATTAAAACACTAAATTTTTTTGTGGGGAATATCTTTAATTGTATCTAACAGTAATTTAAAAGGATGCGTTAACTGGAAAATTGACTAAGTATATAATTGTCGTCTTAAGAGGATCTAAGGGGATCTTAGACGGACATTAGAACACTAAATTTTTTTTACGGAATTTCTCTAAGTGGATGTCATCCACGAAAGGTCTTATAGAACCATATAGAAAAAATTCTATGTGGAAAAAGTCGGTTATTGTCACGAAAAACTGCTACCAGATGCGTATAGAACCTGCATTACTACATGGATCTATATGGAATTACCTACAGCCGCCGAGAGTATTTCTATATGTTTCTGGTGGTGTTTCTACTTTGCTTTGGAGAATGCCTATTTGGCCCTTATAGACCCCTGGATCTATACGACGTAACCATTAGTAGCTGAGGTGGTTTCTATGGGTTTCTGGAGGTATTTTCACTCGATTTGAGGAAATGCCTTATTGGTTCTCATAGACCTTGTGGTTTATATGGATCTATACGGAATTACCATTAGTAGCTTCAGGTGGTTTCTATGGGTTTCTAGTGGTATTTTCACTTAGTTTTGGAGATTGCCTCATTGGCCCTAAAAGACCCCTGGGTCTATATGGATCTATACGGAATTATTAACAGCCACTGAGCTGGTTTCTATGAGTTTCTAATGGTATTCTTGCTGGATTTGAGGGAATGTCTTATTGGTCCCCATAGACCCTAGGGTCTATATTGGTCTATACGGGATTACCATTAGTAGCTGATGTGGGGTTTTATAGGTTTCTAGTGGTATTTTCACTTAGTTTTGGAGATTGACTCATTGGCCCTTATTGACCGGAATATACATATCGAACCTGTTAGAATTACTGTTTGGAATTCCGTATAGAATACATTTTTGTAAATTTGTATAGAGGTCGGGACATAGCGAGATGTCTCAAACATCCTGTAAGAAATCTCCATATAGACACTAGTAGAATTTCTGTTTAAGATTAGATATCGAGTACATATTGGTAAAATGCACATAGATCCGTATAGAGGTCGGGACATAGCGAGATGTCTTAAAAATCCTGTAAGAAATCTCCATATAGAAACTAGTAGAAATCCTGTTTGGAATTCCATATAGATTACACATTGGTAAAATCCATATAGATCCTTATAGAGGTCCGGACATAGCGAGATGTCTTAAAAGTCCTGTAAGGAATCTCCATATAGAAACTAGTAGAATTCCTGTTTGGAATTCCATATGAGGCGTTAGGTACAAAAACAACCTAACTCGAAAAGTCGTGTTTTGAGATTAATTAATTTAAAGATTTCAAATTGTTATGCAACTAAGAAAATATTAATTTTAAAATTAATCCTTTTATACAAATAAAGTATCAACATTTAGGAATAGAATCCTGTTGTTAAAATCAATTTTTTTCTCAAAGAAATTATTTAAATAATGGAAAATAAACAAAAAGAGTTAGGTTGTTCTTCCATAGAACGGGGTTTGAGGATTTGTTTTTCACTAGTTTTACCTCCTAATCATTATTTAATGGTTTTTAATCACATATTTATATATTTAAACAACATGATATTGTTAAAAACTCAAAAATTATTTATAAATTACACTTTATTATAAAAAATTATTTTAAAAAATTGTCAACATGTTAATTTAAAAAAAATATTTGCCAATCGATTCTATAGAAAAAATTCAGAAGAAAACTCCTTTGAGATTTTTCGGTTAAACGCTATGTTACTGGGGTAAAATTGTTATAAACAATTTTGAGGAATTGAAATAACAAAAATACAGATGATCCGACTACTGCGATCTGCACAGCTGAGCGACACCGGTGAGCGGGCAGGGGACACGGGACCCCGCGCGGTATATGCGTATGTGAGTGCGCGCGCACCTCGAAAATGGCGTAATTAGAGATAGAAAAGTTTTTTTTATGTTATTTTTAAGTTGTATACTATCAAGTAGGATTTACAGATTATAAAAAAGCAATTCACTGAAAAACAACCTAACCCGGGTTAGGTGGTTTTTGTACCTAGCGCCTCATATAGATTACATATTGGTAACATCCATATAGATCCGTATAGAGGTCGGTAAATAGCGCGATGTCTGAAAAATCGTATTTAGAACATCCGTACAGATACTTACAGAAAGAGGGGTTCCTTTTGTATTTACATGTAGAAATCATTTCAAGTTCTGTTAGCAATTCCGAATAGAATACAATATTTCAACATCCATATAGATCCGTACAGATTTTCTATGTGGCTACCCTGCTAAAAATTTCGGATTCTGAAATTGGTCCGAATTTATCCGAAATCAATCCGATTCACGATTTTTCCCCGAAATATGTCCGGTCTAATCCGAAAACTGTGCGAAAACAGTCAGAAATTTGTCTGATTATGTCCGGAGTCTGTCCGGACCATAAATTTCTACTCCGGAAAGAGTCCGATTTGATCCGAAATCAGTCCGGAATTCAAAACCTGAAATTATTTTTGTTATACTAAAGATGGAAAATAGTCCGGTCTAATCCGAAATTTATCCGAACGTAAACTTTCACTCCCGAAAGAGTCCGACTTGATCCGAAATTAGTCTGGAACTCAGTACCTGAAATTATTTTTGTTAAAGCAAAACCGGAAAATCATCTGATTTAATCCGAGATCTGTCCGGATTAAAACATCAACTCCGAAAATAGTCCGATTCTATCCGAAATTAATCCGCAGGTTTTAGTTGTCATTCGGTGAAATTGAAGTGAAAACGAAAAATCGTCCGCTAAATCCGAAATTCTTCCGATCAAAAACATGTAGTCCGAAAATAGTCCCTATCTATCCGAAATTAATCCGCAGGTTCAAGTTGTCATTCGGTGATATTAAAGTGAACACGGAAAATCGTCTGATTAAATCCGAAGTCTGTCCGGTCTAAAACATCAACTCCGAAAATAGTCCGATTCTATCCAAAATTAATCCGCAGGTTTTAGTTGTCATTCAGTGAAATTGAAGTGAAAACGGAAAATCGTCCGCTTAAATCAGAAATTCTTCGGATCAAAAGCATGTACTCCGAAAATAGTCCCTATCCATCTGAAATTAATCCGCAGGTTCAAGTTGTCATTCGGTGAAATTAAAGTGAACACGGAAAATCGACTGATTAAATCCGAAATCTGTCCGGTCGAAAAACATCAACTCCGGAAATAGTCCATATCTATCTGAAATTAATCCGCAGGTTCAAGTTGTCATTCGGTGAAATTAAAGTGAACAAGGAAAATCGTCTGATTAAATCCAAAATCTGTCCGGTCTAAAACATCAACTTCGAATGTAGTCCGATTCTATCCGAAGTTAATCCGCAGGTTTTAGTAGTCATTCAGTGAAATTGAAGTGAAAACGGAAAATCGCCCGCTTAAATCCGAAATTCTTCCGATCAAAAACATGTACTCCGGAAGCAGTCCGATTCTATCCGAAATTAATCCGCAAGTTCAAGTTGTTATTCGGTGAAATTAAAGTAAAAACGGAAAATCGTCTGATTAAATCCGAAATCTGTCCGGTCCAAAACATCAACTCCGAAAATAGTCCATATCTATCCGAAATTAATCCGCAGGTTCAAGTTGTCATTCGGTGAAATTAAAGTGAAAACGGAAAATCATCTGATTAAATCCGAAATCTGTCCGGTCTAAAACATCAACTATGAAAATAGTCCGATTCTATCCGAAATTAATCCGCAGGTTTTAGTTATCATTCAGTGAAATTAAAGTGAAAACGGAAAATCGTCCGCATAAATCTGAAATTCTTCCGGTCAAAAACATGGACTCCGGAAACAGTCCGATTCTATTCAAAATTAGTCCGCAGGTTTAAGTTGTAATTTGGTGAAATTCAAATGAAAACGGAAACTCGTTCGATTATATCCGAAATCTGTCCGGTTTAAAACATCAACTCCGGAAATAGTCCGATTCTATCCGAAATTAATCCGCAAGTTTTAGTTGTTATTCGGTAAAATTGAAGTGAAAACGGAAAATCATCCGCTTAAATCCAATATTCGTCTAGTCCAAAACATCGACTCCGGAAACAGTCAGATTCTATTCAAAATTAATCCGCTGGTTTAAGTTGTAATATCGTGAAATGCAAATGAAATCGGAAAATCGTTCGCTTGAATCCGAAATTAATCCGGTCAAAAACATTGACTCCGAAAGCAGTCCGATTCTATCCAAAATGTATCCGCAGGTTTAAGTTGTAATTTGGTGACATCCAAGTGAAAACGGAAAATACTACTGCATAGTAGGGCGTATCGAAAAAAAAATTAAATATTTTGCTTTCGTTTTTGGGTAGGGCGTCAGAAAAAAAACCCACAAAAGCGATAATGAAACTTCGAAAAAAAAAAAAATAAAAATAATGAGAATTCCGATAAAGACGTTAATAGTAACACGCAAAATGATGAGAAAGCTAATGAGCTTTTGAACAAGGATGAGGATAACTATATGGTTCCAATAGAAAATTAATTTGTTCATGAAAGTGAATCTACAGCTCTGTTGGAAAGAAGAAGCAGTTGATGGGAATGATGAAAGATTTGATGACGATGTGGAAGAAGCAGTTGTTTGGAATGTTGATAGAATTGACGATGATGTGAAAAAAAGGAGTTTATGGGAATGATGATGGAATTGACGATGATGTGGAAGAAGGATCAGTGGACGGGAATGATAATAATTCATTCAAGTAGTTTTTGTTTACTGTTCTCTAAACTGTATGCTATTATTGTACGTAATATTTCACTATTCAACATACTTCGCTCGAAAGTGTTCTAATTTCTTTCCTAAAAGTGCATTAAAAATGTTATCAAAAATGACTTTTCGTACAACTTTTTAACATCCTGTTTTCGCTTATTTATAATTAAATACTCTATAACTGTATCGAATTTCATTTTTTTAGTTCAGTTTGCTATACCGGATAAGATTAGGGTGTATTGCTTTCGCGAATGACTAGACAAATATTGGGCAAAGACGAATAAGATCTAAATTATTCGCATTTGTCAGAAAGGACGAATTTCTGAATTAACCAAGAGATCCGGATTAATCGCATGCTTAAAAATCGTACAAATTTCGGACATAAGCGGATTAATCGCATCCGCCAGACCGCACAAAACATGGACATGGCCGAACACGACTGGGCAAAAATCGGACTAATCGCATCCGTCAGACCATATAATACACGGTCATAACAGGACACAATCCAGATTCATCACATCCGACAGACCCTACAAAACACGGACATGAACGGGCACGATCCGGATTGATGGCGTCCTTCAGACCGTACAAAACACGTACTCGACCGGACACAATCCGGATTTATCGCATCAGGCAGACCGTTCAAAGGACGGACTTGACCGGACACAATTCTGGTCGTTTCTCACAAGCGTTGAAAATTTTCTTGGTTAGTATATAAGGACCGTTTCGACCGATATACTCAGCGTGCGATATTCTGCGTTAGTGAAGTGCGTTATATCTAGTAGTGTTAAGTAGAGCTATAGAAATAGGTTTGTGAGCGGCAAATAAATGAAGAATGCATTTCTCGAATGTAAACTGCTTATATAACTTTGTTATATAACATTTATTCGGTCCGTCAGACCGCACAGAAAATGGACATGATCGGATTCAATCCGGATTGATCGAATCTGTCAGACCGTACAACTTTCGGATTCTACCGGACAATATATAGATGTATTTTTTTTTTGGTTCTACTTCATTCGGAAAATTTGTAAATACACCGGGATAGAATCCGGATGACGTCCCAGACACAATCCGGATTGATAGAATTCGTCAGACCGTACAAAATATGGACTCAACCGGATCTAACCCGGACTGATGAAATCCATCACACCGTATAAATTTCGGATTCTACCGGATGATATTCGGATTAATTTCCGTGCTCCTTCGACCGGACAAATTTCGGACAAATTCCGGATTCGGAAATTTGTCCGAAATTGTCCGTTACGTGGTCCGGTTTTTGTCCTCCGGATTCTATCCGGTCGTGTCCGAAATCGGTCCGGTCGAACGTTCAACTTTATCCGGTCGAAGCCTCGACCGGACAAATTTCGGATACGACCGAATAGAATCCGAAGGACAAAAACCGGACCACGTAACGGACAATTTCGGACAAATTTCCGAATCCGGAATTTGTCCGAAATTTCTCCGGAATTTTCAGCAGGGTAAATCTCCCTAAGTGGCACTACCATTTGAAACCACCAGAAACTTATAAAAACTCATAGAAATTCTATATGCATCTATGGGATATTTAAAGGAGGGGTGATAGGTATTTATAAGGACTGCGTTTACTGGAAATGCGACTGAGTATGAAATTTACATTCCGAGGAGGTCTAGAAGGGACTTAAGGGGACACTAAAAAACTACATTATTTTGTACGGAATTTCTCTAAGTGGATCTAACGGTAATTTACGAAACTGCGTTTACTGGAAAAGTTACTGAGTATACAACTGCCGTCTTAAGAGGATCTAAGGGGATCTTAAATGGACTGTTATGTCAATAGAATGTTACACGTGTTTCAGGAACCTTACCAATTTTTAACCCGCCTTCTCATAATATGTCTAAAATCAAGAAATAATGTATATATATTCCTGAGACAGGGTGTCTAGCGAAATTCCGTTTACAAATTCCCGGATCAGAAATAAAGTTTTTCCCGGTTTGTTCTTGTGATGTGTTTAGCTATTTGAGGATTGGGACTCTGACAATAGCTTAGCGCCCGGAAAGAGCATAATTTGAAATAAACAGTCACTTGTATTACAAAAATGATGTATTTATTAATTCAAAAATAAAATTTAAAATCAGATAAGACTAAAGTTTAGCTGAGCATCCACTGTTGTGCTTTTACGATATTCATGGGCCGAACTCGACCCATGGTATGGAGAATTGATACAGAAGACGAAACTCCTGTACATTACCTACGCCAAAAACAAGCAAGTTTCTTTTGGAAGTTAATAGTTCCAATCTTTCCGAGCGCGGCGCTAATATTTCATGTGCAGCCTTTCCCAAGCCTGTTAACCATGCAATTTTCGACACATACGACACAAGCGCCATATACGTGAAGTAACTTAAATATCCCGTGGTGTCGACTTTTCGAAGTTGAAGACTTGAGTTTCTGCGCATGCCCAAGAAAACAATGTTCATTAGCTGTGATTTGCGCCTTCTTTTCAAGTAAGACAAATTACGTTTTTCAAAGTTTTTATTATATAGGAATAATTTTACACAGAAAATAAAGATTTGGAATTTATGGCAACAGAATTCCCGGATCGTTCAAAGAATTCCCGGCATTTTCCCGTATTTTTCAAGGTTTTACAAAATTCCCGGCAAATTCCCGGTCGCTAGACACCCTGCTGAGAGGACCCTGGGTCATTCAGGAAAAAAGCAAGGCCGAGATTTTGTAACGAACGTTCAAGCGGTTCGATAGCGCAATTGGCTAAGGCATCGGCTAGGTAAATACGGGTTAGGTAATTTAGGTAGGGTTCGAATCCCCAGCGAGTGCAATTTTTCAACGGGTTTGAGCGTGCGATTATATTTTTAGGGGACCGTGCGTGAAATTAGGTTATTTGAAATATGAAGTAAGTGCCGCAATAATACAAAAAACATTTTTTTTGTCACATATCAAATACACATTACACGCATACAGAAACCTCATAGAAACCTTTTAAACTCCCAGTAAGCGAGGACAAAAAACCCTTCATCTCCTCTTAGGTTCTATATAAAAACTCCTTACAAACCTTATAAGATCATTGTAAAACCCCAGTACATCCCAAATCAGATCCATTTAGAAACATTTCAGATATACATTAGACGCACATAGAAACCTCCTAGAAACCTTTTAACTCCCAGTAAGCGAGGAACAAAAACCCTTCGTTTACTCTTAAGTCACTATAGGATCCACTTACAAACATCATAAGATCCACAGTATATGCTCTTTCAAACATGGAACAAAACCCCTTTACAAAAATCATAGGAAAATTCAAATTCCTAAATGTATAAGGATTCTAAGAGGATTCTAAGAGGGATTTTTAGCAGGGTAGACTACTGAATGAGACGAAAAAAATTAAACGAAAAACAAGTAATGCGGGCATTGTGTACTTAACATAATGACAGTCTCAACCCTGTAAAACGCAGAGGTAAAATATGACATTCAAACGTATAATGATAGCAAATCAGAGTGTTTTTAGAGGTTAGGGACGAATTCCAAATAGCTGAACTTATACGAGTATTAGAGTTGTTTTCAGCGACCCCGAGAACATAACGATGAGGTGGTTTGACTACATTACTCATAGCAAAATAGTGTTAATTCGACGATTTTAAGTATTTTTTTAAGTTAGGGACGACTAGTGACCAGATAGGGTTCAACTAACATTGGATTCGGATTCAGCGACCTCGAAAACATAATGATAAGGTGGTTCGACTACATTACTCTTCGCAAAATAGTATTCTCGACTATTTGGAGTATTTATTTAGGCTAGGGGCGAATAGTGACCAGATAGGGTTTAACTAATATTAGATTCAGATTGATCGAGTCCGAAAACATATAGGTAAGCTAATTTTAGGTGGAAAAATTCTTTTCTCATATTTGTTGCCTGTCAATAATTCCCATTGCCGGTTGACGTGAAACGTCCGATATACGGAGTGTCCCAGACTCAAGTGTCCGGACTTAGATGGGTATATAAAAATAAAAGTGAATGAATGGAAAATTCTTTTTCCAAGAATCAGTTAAAGTTTTAGTTTTTGAGTTATTAAATATTTAAGCTGGACCAATCAGGAGCGTGGTATAAACAGTCGTGGGTACGTGAACGGGAGTCCAACGCAGTATTATTGACGCGAGCGCCGAGGTGGGATTAGCGAAGGGAGCGATTACTCAAAAACTAAAACTTCAACTGATATTTGTAAAAGGAATTTTCGATTTTATTTTTATACAGCCATATAAGTCTGGACACCCTGTATATATATGTTACAGGCAAAGTCCGAAGTGCCGGCACACCGCAGTCTGCCTAGGCCCTC